>OMLP01041422.1:25195-39781 GCA_900302685.1 Spondyliosoma cantharus | reverse complement strand
AACAGATCAACATAAAGAATATGTTTATAAACATGTGTAACATTTTTTGGATAATTGTTTTAAAGTTATTGATCAGTTTTTCAGTTCCTTGAAATATGATGGAGAAAAGGGTCAGCCCAGGACATTTGGGTCGAATGGTATCTTAAACTGTGCTCTGATACACACCTGGTCATGCTCACACACTGATTGTGAGATGCAGCAGTGTGGAAAGAGTATATGTTACCTTAGATCAACTTGTTATTTGAAGTTCATCATATTTCTGTTTAGTGTAACAACTACTGACCATTGTGTTAATAATTTGCAGTTATAATAGCCCATTAATGAATGGTGCATTTATAGTTAATGGTAAAATGTTGTTTATGGTTATTTCATTCACATTCATTGCTATCAAACAATGAAACACTTTATAAACCATTAATTAAGCATTTGTTTATTGTAAAGTTGCAATTAATGTTTTTTATTATGAATAGGACTTTGGTTGATAAATACTGTGAAATGTATCTAAGTGTTATCTTGATGGCCATTTCAAATCTGCAACTGATGTTTATAAACCTTTACAGTGGCTTAATAGATTGTTAATTAAGCATTTTATTGTTTGTTAACAATCAAATTATCAAGCTTAATTCACTATAAAAGTACCACTTATTAATGATGATTATTATAAAGTGGAACCCCCATTGCTATTTACTGTCATTCCTGACACAGTTTTACTTTATCAAACTGATTTAAACCTATTTAATGTTCTGAATCCAAATGGGGAAAAATGTTAAAATAATCACAAGTTAAAAACTGTTAAGGCAATGTAATTATCAACTGCTTGCTGCCAGCCCACCTTTGAAATCTGAATCAAGCGTTTCTCATTTTCCTCTCCAGCCAGCCGCTTTAAGAACTTACCCTGCTTTTTTATTTTCCCGGTCTGTATTTGAAATAACTCCTTGTGATATCTAAAACTGGTGTCGGTTATACTGCACTATATTAACTTTTAGTGAACATACATCATTTCCCTTGTATGTCATCTCTTTTAACAACAACAAATCCATTTTAAATCCTCATTAGAGCTTTATTCAATTTGAATGAGCTTCATTTGAATGATGTGGGCGACACAATTCTTGAGCACTGGGTTTCTTTAAATCAACTACAAACAAATTAGGATTTGGTTTTTTTTCGTTTTCACTGCTGTTTTGGAGGTTAAGAGATGCATATTTGTGTTCTTTTAACCATGTTGGTTGAGGGTTTGGCTCTTTTAACAAACTTCCAACTGGAGTGACAACATTTTCTTTATTTCTTTTTGCTCCTCTCTCTCTCAGCAGGACAATATAGACCGGTCCTCCAATCACAGACAAGCTGACCTCATTGGTCCAGCCTTCCAGCAATCAGCCAATCGGAGTTCTCCAAACCATCAAGGTTGGTCTCTCACCACAGATAGGTCTGCGTGTGCGTGTGTCTTTAGTTACGCTGGTGTTGTATGACATGGACGAGCATACTTGCTCATGCTCTAACATCAAATTACATTTGACTTTATGTTGTGGGACTTGTCATTTGATATTGCATTCTATTGAGAATTTCTGTACATTGACTTAGTGTAACTTAAGCTTGCTGTGTATTCTCCAGTTATTTTCATACATGAGAGAATACAAAAAGGTCATAGACATGACCAGGGAATCTGGTACTACTAATGTGTGTGTGTGTGTGTGTGTGCGTGTGCGCGCGTGTCTTGGCTCAGTACAGTGTGGAGCACGGGGGATAATATATATTTGGGTCTCTTCCGCTGTAAACATTTCAGCAGTTCAAAGGATGATCTGCTTGGACACAGGGTGCCATTATAATTACGCCGTCTATCTAATTGTGCCATACAGGGTTCGTCCATGACAATCGGAGCATGAGATTTAAGCACAATATTGGCTCAGCATGGGAGGTATGGGCGGGGAGTCTGCGAGGACTCAGTGAGTGAATTAGAACGCTTGGCTCTGGCATGGGAAATAAATGGAGCAGAAATTACATTGTCATTTTTCAGGATCAGCCGGGATGGGGGGAACTCAGAGGGAGTGGAGAGGCAGACGAATGGAGATGGCTTTAACTAAGGAACATTTTTGTTTACACTGTCTGAATAATGATATTTTGGACAGATACTTAGGGTCTTTTTGTACAGTAGATTAGGCCAGACATGTGCTGGGATCCTGATTTGTGAGCACAGTGAAGTATAGTACCTAGGCCATTAAGATTTTGGTCTTCTATCTCACTCTATATTTTTTTTTTAATCTTTCAAGTAATGGGTGACGACTTATGGCCAGAGAGCTACAACTTTCAAGTACAATGCCAGTAAAAGCCTGTATCATTTAAGTATCTGAGATTTTGAATCCAGCCTCAGTGCCTGTGGTGGTGTTATTAGTGGGATCATAATCCTTGCTGACGTGATTTAACTTGTTTTCCAGTAAACCCACTTGTTCGCTCTTACAGGACTTTAATAGAGCCACCGGCTGCTTGCTGTGTTTGCTGTAAAGCTAGAGTCGTAAACCTATTAATTTTGAAAGGAACAGTACAGCTTTGTTTGAACATGACCTGGCATTACGTTCTGAGATGAGATGCTATGGAGGCGATTGGAATCTAGTATTGGATGCCTAGAAAAACTGAAGTCGTCTTACATGCCATTGCCAACAGGCTTTAAATTGTACCAATACGTATAAAATTTTACTGTGAAGTTAAGTTTAATTAGGCTTGTCCGAATGCAGTCTTTAAGTAACTAGAAAAATGATTGTCGTCGTCGTCCTGAGCGGTGACACAACACGCATGCACACATGCAAGTCCTCTCCGGTCGCTCACTGATGCGATGTCACAGGCTTGCACTGTGCAAATGCTGTCCCCTCTTTGTTGTTTTTCTCAGCCACACACCAGAGTGACATCAGTCGTATAGCTTCAGTTCATTGTCTGTACCGTTATGTAACTTGCTGTGTGCAGAAGGGCCATATATGAACTGGAAATTAAGTGAATCGTATTTTTTTTAAATGAATGTGTAGACTATCGGCTGACCTATGAGATGAATGAAAAACAAGAATGCCACGGCCCGCCTATCCGCCGTAACGGTGGGAGGGATCGGACATGACCTAACAGGCAAACCGTCACAAGAGTTTTCCGAAACCAAGAACATCGAATGACACAACAACAATACGTCTGAGATATGGTCTACAGTCCCTGAGACAGCTGATGTCTTGGCTCCAGCTGAAAAGAAACAAAAATGTCGAGCATTCTGATGATGTCCTTCTTTTCATAGCCTGCCTCACTCCTTCTATGTCTTTATCTGAGCTGCCAGCACCAGTACTTAGGGCCTAGTGTTTGGCTCCAAAAGTGCAAAAATACAGTATGTTCCGAAACACACTTTCATTCCCTTGCATTTTTTATTTGCTGCCGTTCATGATTCTTTCATCTCCTCCCCATACCTTGTAGTGGTTGCTGACTGTTAAGCTTGAGAGCCAGTCTGACAAAATAAAACCCTGTAAACAAACTGCTACAGGTACCAGCCTCTTTTAACTACCAGTACTCACAAATACATTAGAAAGCAAGAGGACACAGCACATCAAAATCCAGCGTTTCCCCTCAGTAAATTATACAGGCAGCGTCAAAAGTCCACCAACAGTGAAAGTATAACTTGTACCCAGTTTGGCTCAGCCCCTGTGTCAATTTGTCTAATTAGTCTGTGTCCTATGTAGTCGAGACAGCCTGACCTCATCCAGTGTGCGTCAGCTTGTAAGTGCACACCATGCTGCTTTTTGAACTCATGTGTTGCCAGTGTTTGACGCAGCGATGTGTGTGTATTTAACCTGTTCTTATACCTGGAAATGTGTGTAAAATCACCAGAAATGCCTTTGCAAGTCTAGCTCTAAGTAAATTCAAAGCTGTTGTTGAGCCATTTGAAGTACATGCATGGTTTTGGGCTCTTATGAAAGGTTATAAGCTGATTTCCCCCCCAAGCTGTCAGAAGCTCTGCAAGTGGTTCTGGCATCGATCTATAGAAGTTTGAACACACTGAATTATTTGTTTATTTTTCTTGCCAAAATCTTCGTAATACAAAAATAAGCCTGCAGATGACCTGTATGTGCCCCTATTACCTAGAAAACGCAATAGGTCAACATCATACAATCTTACATGGTCAAAATTAAAATTTGATAACAATATCACTGAAAATTAACACTTCACACTTGTTTTTCTAAGGAAATAGTCAGGGGCCAGGCAAAAAATGCTCTTTTGTGACCTCAAAACATCCTTGATTGAGAGTAACGGGGACAAAACTCAAGATAGTTCTTTATTTTCTTATTTTTTACTACCTGTATGCATATAACATAGTGCTTCGGTGGAAAACAGCCCATTCGAAGAACAAAATGGATACAACTACATAAACTTGCAAAATTTTAAGTTTAGGGCTTTAAAAACAGATATAATCTGGATTTAAAATCTCATTCGCTACATGATGCATCAATCATCCGGAGGCTGGCATGCAAGTGGCTCAGGAGAGAGGAGGAAGGTGAGAGATCTGGTCACTTGGTCTGCCAGATCACTCTTTCAAAGTAAAGTTCAGTTAAAGTTCAAACATATGTCAAATAAATGGGATTTGAGTTTTTGACATTTTATCTTGCTCATTTTGTTTATCCAATAACATGAGCTCTATTTCAACTCAAATATTGTGGCTGAAAGCTCCAAACAAAACCACTAACCTTGTATTAAGAAGCATATTTAAAATCTGGCATCTTTTGGGAGTGAGATCGCGCCATGACAAGGGAGTAGTTTATCTATTTATTATGTTCAGGATAAGGAAAACAGTGAAGAGTCTGTGATCCTTTAGTTCTGAGTCCTGGGACTTTATCTTTTTTTCCTGGCATAACTTTACATCCATGACTAAATGCATGACTTTATTGAAGGGCCATAAAATCATCTGACTTTATGGAGGTTATTTAGCAACAGCATTGGCCAATATCTCACAATGTCTTAAACTAGCATTAAGATATCTGAGGTGAAGCAGTTACACCCTGTTACATGCTGTAGCAGACATGATCTCACAGCCGTATGTGCATTTATTTGTGTTTGTATATGTGGTGTGATGAGGGGTGTCTCAGATGGACGTGCAGCTGCTTAGGCAACAAATCCCATCAATGGCGCCGATGCAGTGCAGTAATCTGACGCCATGGCTCTGTGGGGGCTGACCGGCCGTGATCTCAGGCCTAGAAAAAAGGCCTCCAGTTATTCCAGTCATGCCTTTTTAGAGGGAGCGTGACTTGCCATGGGCACACACGCATGGTCATACACGTGCAGGCACACACACACACACGTGCGCGCACAGACGCACACTTTCACTCAGGAACAGCGAGGGGCCGCATTCCTGAAGAGAATGGGGCTCTTTAACAGGGGGTTAAGGAAGGGTGGGGTGTGTGCAGATTACAAGGTGATGTGAAAGCAAAAGTGTCTGTCGCTTCATTACACTGTTCAGGCTTCACTCTTATTCGCACACACAAGACATATAGATAATATTTGAACACAATTATAGAGTCTGCAGCAGTTTTGCATTCATCTGTTTTTACTATTCAGATGAGCCTGACTAGGTCTGTAGCTATGCTCTGTACGGCTGACACAGTCAGTACATGCTAACAATAGCATGCATCCTCACAATGACAGTGTTAACATGCTAATGTATAGCAGGTGTTTTAGCCATCATCATCTTAGTTAAGCGGGTCAGTTTGCTAACATTAATAAGCACTTAATACAAAAAAGAGGAATCTGACCATTTTTCCGACGGTCGATTATTCCAAAATCCAAATAGTCCAGAAAATGTCTCTCTTGACCGAATACCCGCTTCTTCAACGACCCGTTTTTCCCTAAAACAAGCACTCACTGTCTCTTAAAAAAGACAATCTCTTTTTTGCTGTTAAAGAGCCAGTATATAAACTTCAGTGGCATCTAGCTGTGGGGTTGCGGTTTGCTACCAACTGAATACCCCTCGTCTCACTCTCCCTTATAGTGGCAACATAAAATGCAAAAAGCGGCAAAGCCCTTCTCTAGAGTCAGTGTTTGGGCTAGTGTAGAAACATGGCAGTGCAGCATGGTGGACTGATCATACCAATGAAAACACAATTCTGAATACTATATTATGTTCTTACATATTATGTTCAGACCATCACTAAAATAATATAGAAAACATCCTCTTAGTACCTCGGATGTCTGTACTAAAGGTCATGGCAATCCATTTGATAGTTACAAAGAAATGTCTGTCTTAACCAATATGCTGGAATGACCAATGATCAACAGACCAACATGGACAATCCCTACAGCTACCTAAGTAGGTGCTTTGAAAGCATAACAAAGTTGATGGCTAACCATCTAAGTCTTTAGAAATCAAGCTACTGTAATGCAAATGTAAAGAAAAACCAGAATGATCGAAAGAGACCAAATCATGTAAAGAAACTAGATGAAACAAAGATACGAGTAAAACGCCACAGACAAATCCAAAAGACGTACAACTTAAGTGATACTTTGTGTGAGGTAAAATACCCTGATCACATGGTCGCCCTCACCCGCCACCGACTCTCCCTCTCATCCTTCTCCCTTCCGTAGTTGCCTGTCTCTCCATCGCTCGGTGTCCCTCCTGCTCATCTATTTTCCCTCGCTTCTCCCGTTTCCCTCCGACCCGCCTACTCTCCCTCCACATCAGGAGTCCTGACCCTTGGTGGGTGTGTGTGTGTGTGCTGTCACCAGAGGTATTGTGGTCCCCAGTGCAGAGCCACGCTTTACAGTTTACACCCGTTCTCTCAATACTCCTACTGATCCCTCTGAATGCAAGCCCCTCTGCTGGGCTTGCATTCAGAGGCTGTTTATCCCCCCTCCTGTGTCTCCTGTGTGTGTGTGTATGTGTGTGTGTGTGTGTGTGTGTGTGTGTGTGTGTGCGTGTGCGTGTGCGTGTGTGTTTCTGCACACTAACCTGGTGGCCACAGCCTCTCCAGGGAAATGACGGCTTTTAAACACCAGAGCGAAGGCCCCCTCCTGAGGACGAAAGAAGCAGAGGAAACGCTGAGTTTACATTAGCTTGATGAAAGACACCAAAGCTTGAAGCAGGAACCCTTCTCTAGAAACTGTTGTGAAATGTAAAGGTTAAGTCAGTCCCGTGTTCCTGGAAAGCACGTAACCTTTAAGAGAAACATTTTCCGAACACAAAAAAACGTTTCTTCTGGCCCCTGTGGGTTTTTGGTCGCTGTGGTGGGGGTGCTGGTGAATGTTGGGGGGTTCAAGAGAAAAAAGACCTCTGTTGTATAACATCAGCTGTGTTTCGAAAGCACTGACTGCAATGCTGCCTGTGGTGGTTTGTTGGCTACGAGTGTGTTTGTGTGTGGTGTTGACGGAGGGAGGCGAGGGGAGGGTGTCATGGTCATGGGGCTGTTTGTGGGGTCTGACTGACTCCTGGTTCCCATTACTCCAAATCAAAAATGCTCCAACCAAAACTGTGAAGCTCTGAAGCACGAAACAAGTCACACAATGGAAAAGGGAGGCTTGCCTAATCTCACCCCGAAAGAATCTGTTTCTACGAGTGATGATGTCACTTATGATGCTTCTAGGGCGGTTGCTATAGAGACTGTTTTTGTGATGGTGCACAGGGTTTTAATGGACAGGAAATTTCAGCAGTTTCACCCATTGCAGAATAAAGAAATGAGAGTGTGTGTGTTTATGACTAGTCCATGACACATTTTATGATGCTAAGCTACATGATGCTGCACTAGTTATCAGGAAGCTGACTCTTAAAGTTTCCATTTCTAAACGGAGAGCAAAGGTTAAAAAACAGTGGTGTGTCTTACTGACAGAAGAAGGAAATAGAAGCAAAACCCACATTTTGTAATATGACAACAAAACAATCGCCCGGGAAGCAGATGAATCGACCGCACTCATGTTTCATTTGCTCTGGCAGATTTGTGAGACGTTCCATCTATGCCGTTTCACGTCTTTGTTTTTTGTTTTGGGTCTATCACAACCGTCTATCTAATGTGGGCCAATTTTGACGTGATGTCTGGCAGAGGATCATCGGAGTCATGTGTCACACGTTTCACTGCTCTCATTGGTTGTAGGTCCATCCAAATATGTTCCGCTCCCAGCAGGTCCGTCCAGGCTCACAAAATTCAGATCAAGCTGTCAAACTAAGCAGTTCTGATCAACTACAAATCCAGACGCCCTTACTGATCAGCCTATTTCTTCACTTTTTAGTTCACTTTTTTAACTGTGATTTGAAAACGCTGTCACCAGGCTGACATTTTCTTCCTGCTTGAAAATGGGTCAAGAATCACTCGCCTCACTTGCACGTGTCAGGGTCTGGTCACACATGCTTCAAATTTAGGTAAATGACCGTCATCTTCCAGCACAATATTCGTGTCAAAGTCTCCCAAAGGGAATTTGCTCACGTGCTTCTAAAAAATTTGCCCGTGTGCGACCGTACCCTCACTCAGCGCTTTTTTTTTTTGGGGGGGGGGGTTGGCAATGTTATAAGGGGATCGTATGAGGTCACAGTAGATAATCACAGCTAGAAAAAAACTGCAGAATGGTGCATCAAAATGTATTTAATCTCTTTTGTCGCTTAAAGCTAGGGTCTACGATCCTGGAGAGCAAGCAAGATTTGAAGGTGGCACCTCCTCTAAGTTCTATTTTGGGGTGAATCCCCTTTCACATGTTCAGTGGTCGGTAAAATAATGCCAGGGAGCTTTGCGGTCTTTCGGGGAGCCGTCCTGTTTATTCAAAGACAACTGCAGCATATACTGTACACTTTACCTGCTACTACCGCTGCTCAGTGTGCCCCTCCACCTTCTCATTCAGTCACTGTCTGCACGTACGCACGTTCCCTCACTCTTGCTCGCCACTCACACCTCACGCACTGCCCTATTCCTGAAAGGGCTACGCCACTCTAACGACACAAGTAGGTAACGCTGGCTGCATTTTCTCTGTCATTGTAACCAAATGAACGTCTTCTTCTTCTTCTTCTTCTTCTTCTTCTTCTTCCTTGGGGTCAAATGAACGTCTTCTTCTGCAACTCCGTATTTCTGCAGAGGAGTGTGCTGAATATTTCCAGCATCAGTGAAACGTGACCTGTGCACACGCGGAGAAGTGAGGGACAGAGGGGGGCGTAGGCAGAACGAGACATCCGATTTTCTTTCTATTCGGGCTGGATAGCACGGATTGATCAGCTTTTTCTCAGTCCTGCCACAGAGGTCTGATTATTTCCTTTCCTTTTTCTGAATACATAATGTATTGACTACTCTCAGGATAGAAGGACCATTTCACCGGGTATAACAAAATGTGTTTCTGAACAACATTACAGACCCTAGCTTTAACATTTCTCGGAGCAAGTTATTTTAAAACACATTTTTAACTCATTATGCTTTTTAAAAGGTGATGTGGCCACGATTGGTCAGTTAAAAAAAAGTCTTCAGTGTAAATGAAACTGATTGTTGGTATGTGTCCAGAGGTACTCTGATCTTCTGCCATTGATAATTACCCTTAGAAATCATAAAAATGAATGATGCCAGGCTAACAAAACAATGATAAGCATGCTAACACTTCCTGGGCTGCTGTTAAGTGGGTTGGTGTGCTTCTGTGGCGGCAGCAGTCGGTGTTGTAAGTCATGCCTTGCTGTGTTTGAGATACTCACCAGCTGCTGAATGACCCTCTCCACCAGGGTGGAGAAGGAGACGCTGTCACTCTCTCGGTTGTCATAAACATATTTGATCAGCTTGGGGATCACCTCCGTGTCCGTCTCTGACTCAAACTCATATCCTTTGGTTTCCTGAGGAACGCACGAGATACAGTTCACATTAATATAAACATAAACACACTGAGGAGGCCCATCATATATTAAAAGGCCGCAGATGAGGCGGAAATCCATCACATCGATTTCGATAGAACATATTTAAGAGACTACAAAGCACAATGAGACTCCTTTAAAATACTTTACAAGGCACAGGGGCGGATTATGTCATTTCACTCTGAATGGTTTACGTGCAACAAGCTACATAGTTTGGACAGATGACGTTAGACAACAGCTGTCCTATTTCAACAAAAAAAGTGTCCCTCCATCAATTGAAATTCAAAACACCTTTCCTTAATATTTTATTCTAGGCTTTTTTTCCCAGAGGAGTAACATGACGGTGAAACAAGTTTGTTTATTCCAGTCCAGAATTACTTTTGCCTGAGCAGCTGGTCTGACTAAACAAAACACATTACAATTTTTTTCCCTCCTCCTAAATGTTATAAGTTGTTATTGTATACGTTTCCCATTTATCTATCTCATAATATTCATTTATTTAAAATTCTAGCCTTCTTGCAAATGCATTGATATGTTGCTGTTGTTTCGTAGGTCATGTGTTTGCAGCAGTTACTGCACATATGCAGCGGAAAAACAAATCCAACTGAATATGCATAACAAATGAAGCACCCCTTACTTTAACTATATAACCTGTCGAACCTGTACACTAAACACCATGGGGCACTTTGATATATTTAATCTTTGTGACGCACAGTGGCAGGGCACTGTCTCAATGACTCGCTGCTGGCTGCAAGAGAAAACAAGATTTACCTGAAGGGCAGGTCTAAAAATGGCACTGAACAACACTAAGCAACTCCATGTGTTTATACGAAGAGAATTCCTGAGGACATCTTACCAGGTACTCCTTCAGCTCTTTGTAGTTGGTGATGATACCATTGTGGATGACGACAAACTCTGAGAAAAGGCATCGAGGTTGAACAGATTAGACAAATGGGCTCAATGTAAAATACTTGGTCTAAAAACACTCTTTATTTGTTCTCTCCTGATTATACCCATCTGGATTCGTTTACATTTGTTTAAGGTCTGAACACGATTAAAATAGAGCTACACCTACCTCAATTTGTCAAATCAGTGAAATGTCTGACAAGCAGGTTTTTTTATAATGTAAAAATGTTGCTTTCAACAATGGCACGTAGGCATTTACGCCTGTAGACAAGGCAGTAACTAAAATGACACGTATACAGTATCACCACAATGACCTGGTGGAGCAGGATAGGGACAGCAGCTAAATATACAAGCAAAAAGTCTACAGACAACCCAGGTGATAAGTTATCATCAGTGATAACCAAGTGATATTAGGCCAAACATATTATACTAATAAACTGATATAATACACATATAAGTTGCGCAGTAAGGCTTTTCTGTGATATGGATTGTCACACTATGGACTTTTATGAGCATACATATCTTAGTCTAAAGCCAAGGTACATTATTGACACACCTGTGGACATGGTGCGCTAATAACAAAGATGTGAATAGGTCAATGCGGTTAGAGCAGAGGTGTGCGAGGGAGATTTAATGAAATGTATATTCTATCATCCTAACCATTTATATTGAGATGTAATTGCTACATACGAGTCACAGGAAAAGGTCAGAGTAGGGCTTCGTCTAAAGGCTTTTAATGAATTCTAAATTAATCTGCTGATTATTTCCATTATTAATCGTTCAGTCTGTAAAATTTCAAGACATTGTGAACGATTCTTTTGTTCAAGGTGACATCTTTAAATTGCTTTTTTTTCTCCAACCAACAGTCCAAACCTCTTCATTTGCTGTCATACTTTGAAAAGCAGCAGATCTTTACATCCAGAAGGCCGGAAACAGCAAAAGTTAGACATTTTTGTTTTAAAAATGATTATTCCATTATCAAAATAGCCAGCAATTCAATCATTCATTCTATTGATCGACTAATCGATTGTAGGGGGCCAACAGAAGCATCTAGAGGATCTTTCCAGCACAGCCGTATACGGGAAAGCCCTGTCAATCAGTCCTTTTTTTTCCCTGATGACCAAATGAAGCTACTTAGTTTCACTGAAATCCAGGAACAGCCATTAATAACAGTTTGCCAACCATGTGGACAAACTGCTCTATATACTGTATGTGAGCATGCATGAAAGTACAGTTGTACATGTTACCATTATCCTTGTCAGAGCGGTGAGGGTGGCTGTTGACAGCGCTCGGCTCTCCGTGTGTGGCCCAGCGAGTGTGAGCGATGCCAAAGTGTGTGCACAGCTCCTCGTCCAGGTCCAGCGAGTCTTTCTCTGAATGCATGAAACAAATCATGTAATGAAGTAACGCATGACCCATGATGATTTAATGCATGGATTTATGTGGAATGTGCCATCAATTCTGGTTGCCCGACATGCACAAGTGATCGAGTCCCTAGTATTCCAAGTATTCATGGTTCCTTCTCACTTAAGAGATCATCAAAGGAATGTTGGTTCATAGTTGCTTCATACATGAATTAATATGCAAGTTGCTGGCGTGAAAACATGAAAGCACAAGGCTGGTTCCCCGTGCTAGTGTGAAAGTATACTGCAGGGAATTTTAAAGACTTAAAAAATGCAGCAGAAGATGTTCAAAGAGCGGGCAGACGTAGTGTGTTTGATTTCATGAGAACTGCTTCAGACAAACCAAGGATTATGATTTTGAAAAAACACAAACCAGCTGAATGGACAATAAGACAATGCATTAAAATTGTCGTGCAAAAGAACATATCTTTCAATAGATCTTTCATGGGAAACATGAATTAAATGTGCATAAACTCACTGTAGAGCTCCTCATCCAGAGCCTTGACCTTCCCCTTCTTCTTGAACAAGCAGATGGTGTTGCTGTTGATGTCGGTGGTCGTCTTGTTGGGGCCATCCACAGCGACACCTGCAAACGGGCAGGACAGGATTGGAATACATTCTTTTCTAATGAGATTTTTTTCAAAAGGTACTAAAAAAAGATTAAGAAGGAGGATTATTTGACGTGATCCAGGATTGAATATGTTGGTACCTTACGTGTGGGTGTACATGGGTGTGTGTTTGTCAGTGTGTGTACATAGGAGCCATGAAAGGAACTCTCAGTTGTGCGACTTGATCTTGCTCAAATAGGATGAACAAACACAAAGTGTGTGTGTGTGTGTGTGTGTGTGAGCATTATTACATGTCCATGTGGCAGGATGTTGATCAGCGCGAGCGGTCACTGGTGCTTTTTCAGCTATCACGTTGTCTCCTACAAGGAATGTGCCTATGAGCTGACTCCACTTTGTTTTCAAAGGTGTGTCCGTGTGACACCCGGCGCACTGTGTGATGCAGCTGCACTACCAGTTTGTCATCCTTCACACTTATTGTGTTTGGAATAAATGTCAAGAAGCATGCAGATTTTAACCAATAAGTAATGCTCTGAATACTGCCAAACGTCTCACTTTTGGAGGACATGGCGCACAGGTGCTGCCAATGAGCACTATGAGCTTTTGTGCACTGTGTGTGTGTGTGTGTGTGTGTGTGCGTGTGCGCGCGCGTGTGTGTGTGTGTATGCGTGGCAAAGCTGTGAAGCCGAGTGTCTTACCTGCTGAATCGTACCCTCTGTACTCCAGCCTCTGCAGCCCCTTCACCAGTGTCTCAAATATCTCCTTTCTGGTGCGAGGCACTCGGTAATTCAGGTAGGCAAAGATCCCTTTTAGAGAGGGAGAAAGAGAAACAGAACTTGAGTCCTCTGAGATGCTCCAACCTTTTTGAGCATCGAGTTTACACGACTGCAGAGAGCACAGTGGCAGCATTATCATATGTTTGTGTACAAGGTAAATATATAATTTAGATGAAGGCTACTGGAACAAACTGTGGCCAACAGTTGTTAGATGAGACCGAAATAGAGGTTTTGGTTCTGATAGATGATTGCGGAGGATCAGAGAGCGACTGTGTTATTTTTATCATCAGTAGTCTTTACCTATCACTTATGTGCTTATGGGGGAGAACGACAGTTCACAAACAGGCCGGACGAAACACAAGAAATGGCATCGCAACTAACAATTCTCTCTTATCCGTAATCTGACGATTATTTTCGGCGATTACATTGATTCGTTCGTTCACAAGTTTCCCAGAGCCCAAACTGGCACCTTCAAATTGCTTTTCTCGTCCAACTGACTGTCCGAAACCCAAAGTCTCTTCGTTTGCCATCAGAAATGAGCAAGAAAGCAACATTTGAGAGGCTGAAATAAGAACACATTCAACACTTTTACTTGAAAAGCCCACAGGGGAGGTGTTTCAATCCAGTTGTTCAAGTGTCCAAACTGCATACCAACTACTTATTAGTCTCTGCCTCTGAACATCTTGAGTCTGCCACTGGATCAAGCAGTTATCCAAACAATTGGCAATCGATGTTCTTTCCACTGATTAATCGACTGAGTGGCCTCCTTGAGCTGAAGACTACATTGAAGGTAATTGCGTATACAGTGTGAGGCTGTTGGATATGTTGTCTTTATAAACCTGCCAATGAGTGTGTGTGTGTGTGTGTGTGTGTGTGTGTGTGTGTGTGTCGGAATGTTCCGGGCAGCTCTCTTGCTCCCGCAGGCACACAGCTGGCCATTGACGGACACACATTGCGCGCACTGTTGGATCATCCAGGTAGGCAGGCAGGCGGCCGTACACTCCCCCCACAGCCTTGGCCTCTTCCTCGCAGACAAGTGCTGTTAAAGATTGACTCCCGGCCGTAAACGTCCCTGCTCCCCATCGGGACGTGTGCGGCCGTCAAGAAGGTGAATG
>OMLP01041422.1:0-25175 GCA_900302685.1 Spondyliosoma cantharus | reverse complement strand
GAAGGTGAATGGTTTTTTTTGACTTGTGGCAGTCCCCTTCAGCTGGGTGGCTGTGGCCCACTTCATGACGACGGGAAAACAAGCAGCAATCAAGACGTTTTTTCTTCTTGACAGCTAACTAGTGGGACTTGTCCGTCCTGTAGTCTGGCGAGTGAGCGCACTGACACGTAGCAGTTTAAAAGCTCTCCGCGCATCCATACGGACCCGAGATCTCAGCCACGCTTGTTTAACCGTTTCAGCCCTGGATTAAAAACAAACCATTACCACTAAAACCACCACTGAGATCGGGAACGACCGGGTGAGACCAGCTGTGATCTTACAAGAGTCATTTCGCTGCGTCGTTTAGGGTTACGCGCGTGACAGCGGCGCCCGTGCGTAATACGCGCAGTTCACCCCCTCCGACAAGTTTAAGAAGAAAAAAAGAAAAGAAACGTAGTCGATAAAAGAGCCGTACTCACCACACATGGTTCAAGTTGTAGTCGCTGTTGGACACCTTTCTGTGAGAGAACGACTTTCCTGGTTGGAGTGATGCTTCTGTCTCCGCCGTGTTAAATCCAGACAGAGCCGCTGCACACTCCCACTTCTCATTTAAATGGTGTTTCCTGGAGAGGCGGCCGGCCCCACCTCCTCGGCAGAGTGCTGCTGCCTCCCAGGTATTACCATGTCATAGGTTGATGGCCGCCCTTTTAACTTGATTGTTCATC
This sequence comes from Spondyliosoma cantharus, assembly GCA_900302685.1. Lineage (NCBI taxonomy): Eukaryota > Metazoa > Chordata > Actinopteri > Spariformes > Sparidae > Spondyliosoma > Spondyliosoma cantharus. The sequence goes on along the minus strand of OMLP01041422.1, from coordinate 24,471 downwards.
AACTCACCTGCTAACGTCAGCGGGCTTCAAGAGTTTGTCGACGTTGAACCATATAGTTCACTTCATCTGACTTATTATAATAGGCTATGACAAGAAGAGTTGTTTTCACCCGTCAGTCATTTCTTTCTTTCTTTCTTTCTTTCTTTCTTTCTTTCTTTCTTTCTTTCTTTCTTTCATCAATTATTTGATCAAGGTATGGTCATGACTTCTTCTTCTTCTTCTTCTTTTTCCCCACAAACGTATAGAGAGCCTGCATTATTCAGCAGCAGTCTTAATGTGGAGGGTATTGTGTAACTGTTACACTCAGCCACTTTTGATTTCACTGATCTTTTTCCTCTGGCAGAGTTTTTGGTTATGAACTCTGGTGCTCTGGTGAATCTGCCTCTGGGATGTAGGGGAGTGAAAGCACGACGCTGTCCGAAGGGGGAATGCTCAAGCAAAGTACAAGTATCTCAAATTTGTACATATGGTGATATTTACACTTGGGGACACTGGGAATGTCCACTCCCCATCACTTTTTAGTGTCATATGTTAACATTTGACTTGGAAATATTTACCTCGCCTCTCTTATTCCCATCCTGATTTATGCGGGTTGCTAAAATATTATACTGTAGACTTCTGTTAAATGATTACCAGGAAAGCAGTTTTAGCGAAGTCCCAGGTATCAGCCGGATACAGCACATTCAGATGAGTCAGATTTATTCCACATAGACTTTAAACGGCAATGACAAAACTGTTGACCTTACACATGACTGGATAACACAGATTTACTTAATCATGTGTAATAATTCTAAACTTAATTTATATCACACCTTTTCAAATCACCACCCCATCACTTTTTAGCATCATTTGTTAACAATGTTCTGTCAATGATGACATGCTAACAGATGAAAATGACTCACATGCACTGGTGCTGGTCTCATATTGCCATTGTTCCCTTGACACAGTGTTGAATTTGTGGATGTGATTCATGGATTGTTGTTGCTTGGTTGGTTGACGTTATTGTGTGTTTTATGCTGAGTATTTAGCAGGCGCAGCTCTATTGATGCGCCACGATGCAGTTTTTCTGATGCCGTAATGATCTAGTCTGACACAGGGACAAGTGGAAAACCGTCATTTGAGTGCCCATATGATATAATATTTCTTAGTCGTATGTTACTTGACAGTTCTCGGGTTAATCAGTCAGGTTTATTAACTACACTGCAGTCTGGAGTCTCTGTTGATAGTGACAAACATTACATATGCTCCTCTCCTCTGAGAATGCCTGTATCAGACACACTGCTCTTAATGCAAAAAGAATAATAGCTGCCTGTTTAACATTCGCTGAATCTCCATGAAAGCCCAAGAAATTGTCAAAAACAGCTTTATAAAGTTTTCCTAACTCAACAGCCCGCAAAATTTAGCAATTTTATAAGGGACTCTGGGGGATTTCTCTTCCTCTTCGTCTCCTCGCTGTCTCCACAGCAGCTGTCATGGCTGCTTTGACCTATTTTGGTGTTTGCATTTCCTGTCTGCTCTTCAAACTGTTGTACATGTCTGTTGATAACTATTCGATATAAGTCATCCTGGCCATTCAAATCGATACAAAACAACAACATGCATCACGCACACCATTCAATACGACCTCCAGCACCTCCAACTGCGACTGACTTCCAGCGTCCCTGCTCTGACCTCGTACTGATCCCCCTTATGGAGCCTTATGTCCCCACCGCTCTTCAACATAAAGGGATGGAGGGATTTGAGTAATTGTACTTCATTACATCCACAAGTGTCTCAAAGGGGTCTCAGAGTACAGGATAGCCAGACAGGGAGCTGCAGTATGGTGGGAAACTTTGCCACCTTTGCCGGTGCAGTTTGAGCACATTAGTCAACGGGACTCTGGTGGACCTGAGTGAGTCAACTTCCTGCCCTCAGTGGACTCGACAGATTACAGAGACGACCACAATGAGCTTGTCACTCTGGCGCTTGAGACAGGGAGTTGTTTCAGACAGATTCCATGGCAAATGATAAGATAAAAGTCAAGTTGTGCGTGCCATGTCCATGAACTGGCGTGATCAGCTCGGGGCTCGGTAGCGTGCTGATCATTTCTGAGTCAACTTCAAAAGAAAAGCAACCAACGCAGTACTTCCTTATAGTCTGCCCACAAGTGGAAATTTGCATAGCTGTCTCTAATGAAGTAATTCAGGGTGCTGCTCAGGGTGGCAAAACTTGAATGATGAGATAATGTTGAGCTTCTGTATTCCAGGTTTCAAGTTGTATAAATGAACTTAATCTGACTAACTGTTGTCATTTTACTGTTTCCCAATCTATCAGCAACTGAAAAGATGTTGATAGTGAAGCTCCGCAGGCACATTCAGACAGGTAAAACAACATATTTGAGAACTTGTTGTCTGATGTCAACAATTTCCTAGTATGTGTGTTTATATTTGTATTATTTCAAAACTGCACATTTTACTTGGATACATTTGTCCGACATCTTTTGTTACTGGAGTACAATTGATTTTACACACTCCCTGTCCAGTTGAAGCCATGATCTCCAGATGTGTAGATGTTTGATATCAACTCATGAATCATTTCCTTTATGTATTGAGAACATTCTCCAATTTCTTAAGATAAATAAACGATTAGATTAGCTGCAAAATGCGTTGTCACAAAACAGAGTACAGGCTGTCAATCTGAGCTTGTGAGAAGCTGACTTTGTTGGTACTGTGGATCTCACAGGACCATAAACATACAATGACCTTATAGAATATGATGCAGTAGTTGAAATGAGTTAAACCTTAAATGCCGACAGCAGTGAAATGTCCCATACACATTAATGCAGCAGTATTATTAATCCAAAAACACAAGATACAGCTACTGACAGGGAGTATTTTACTGCAGAATGAGTATTTCATTTTTGTGCAGTAAGTACATTTTAGCAGATTGTACTACGAGCCTTTACTTCAACTGACAATACACAACTTTTTTGCTTAAACGTATCATTCTTGAAGTAAATGCTGATTGCAATGTGTAACGGCTGCAGAAAAAACGACACCATCCGCATCGAGGTTGCTTCCCTCGCTTTTAAAGTCTCGCTTTTACTACGCTATTCGATCCGCCATCGAGCTGAATTGTGACACAAAAGGGCACATCTGCCATTTCGCAAACCAAAACTGGAAGAGGCATTGCTTTTGGTTCATCTTGTCACTCCTTGATCGAGTGTCACTAGTCACCTGTTATTACGGTTACTCACTGTTCCAAATTAATTCACCACTAATTTCCTGGTGAGAACCCAGATAAAAGGCACCATACCTTTATGCATGCCTTTGTCAGGTGGAGCTGCTCAGTTATGAAGAAGTGGCGTCCACTTTGTAGTATGTAAACACGTTATACCAAGGAACCTGCAAATTCATTTGGAGTTGACTAATCCATCTGCATTTGTACAAGTTACAAACTGCTGGCTGTGTTGGGTAAAAAATATTTTAAAAGATGATCTAATCCCAAGTGGCATGAGGAAGGGCAGAAATTGGACTTGGAAATATTTACCTCTCTTATTCCCATCCTGACTTATACGGGTTGCTTCCTTTTCATCGCTGAACATTTCCTGGACTCTGAAACATTTACTTCCCTAGAAGTCGAAGTTTCTAAACTGAAAACATTTTATGATTCAATAAAAATTGTATTTTATTGTAGACTCGAAGTCCCAGCTTTCAGACAGATAGAGTACATATAGATGAGTCAGATTTATTCCACATAGACTTTAAACAGCGATGACAAAACTGTCGACCTTACACGTGACTGGATAACGCAGATTTAAGTAAGTATATATAATAATATAAACTTAGATTTATATTGCACCTTTCAAAACAAAGTTACAAAGTGCCCAACAATAAAAACTCAACACATCTGAAATGCAAATACAGTAAAACAAACTAAAAGCCATAAAAACTTAAAAGATGATAAAACACACAGAGGAAAACCAAATGAGACATCACAAATCAAATAAAATTACTGAAAGTCAATTTTTTAAAAAGTGAGTTTTTAAAAGTGATTTGAAAGACAAGACAGAGTTCGCAGCCCTGATCTCCTCAGGCAGGTCCCGCCAAAGTCTCTGAGCCCGGATTGCAAAGACTCAATCACCTTTGTGTAAAAATATAGCCGTTGGAGTGCCAAGGAATGACACATCAGAAGATCGTAGTGAGCAGGAAGGGACATAAAGCAATAAAAAATCTGTTAAATAACTCGGGGCAAGGCCTGCCAGGGCTTTGTAAGTAATCAATGAACTCTTAAAATCGATTCTAAAACCAACATGTAACCAGTGTGAGGAAGCCTTGGTCGATGTAATGTGGTCATGTCTACCAGCTCGAGTTAAAATCCTGGCAGCAGATTTTTGGATGAGCTGGAGGGGGATTTTTTTATTTATTTTTCCTGATGCCAGAGATCAAAGAATAACAAAGTCTAACCAACCAGTGAGGAAGACGTGAATAACAGTTTCCATATTTTGGGTGAAAAAAATGGTCTAACCCTTTAATGTTTCTGGAACGGTGGAAGCAGGATTGAACCGCTGAATCAATACGTTTGTCTCGACTGAGGCTTTGTTCCAAAACGACACCAAGATTTCGGCAACGCTGATTTCCAGAATAGTATGGTTAACTAGGGCTGTTTGGGTATTTTTACTTTCCTGACCTATGATCATTATCTCTGTCTTGTCAGCATTTACCAGCAGGAAACGATACCTGCTTCATTTGCATCATGGCCGATGGTATCAATGGTATGATGATGATTCAGGAGAACAAAAATAGATTGAGCATTTTAAAAACTAAATTCAGGAAAGGAACCTGATGATAAAGGGCGGTTTCACATTTGTAGGATAAAGTGGAACGATGTGTTTCAGCACTTAACAGGTCACTTAACCATCTGAATCAGCTTTCCAACTATGAGATATTGCGCTTACCGTAAGTTTTTTCAATCTTATCACCTTGATTGCTGCTACTGCTTCAGGTTTTTACCCTGTGCAAAGGTCCTACCGCAGCTCAGATCTGATGCCAGGCAACATTTAGAGCCGTCATTATTGATAGAAACTAACAGTTGTATATGGATTTATTGCCGCTGCAGTTGAAGACAGATATTGAGGGAGATTTCATTCTTGTATAAACTAATCTAATATAGATATTAAGAATAACTAAACTACATTGAAAGTCATATAAAAACATGAAAGACGTCAGTAAGAGGCAGAGATAGAGTCGGAGACACTGCTTATCTCCGTCTGCCTGTGTCTCAGTAGGAGGGTCAGCCATGGGCACTGAGTGGACACACAGGCAGCGAGACAGAGTGTGAGACGGTGTGTAGGCAGAAAGACGTGGAATGAGAAAAAAAAAATGACTAAGACAGGCACAAGACTAGAATCAGAGACTAGAGACGGGTGCGGTGGTGTGTTCTCTCTCTATCCACATCATGTCCTCGAACTGTTCACATCTCTGCTTGAGGAATGTGCGAGTGTCTTGCCAAGTCACACGCCTCACCTCGCTTTGTCCAAACCACATCAGCCCATATGTGAACATGATGTCGGAGAACAGGGATGGACTACTCAGTGTGGCCCGTTGTGCGTGTACGGAAAGGTATAATCTGTTGTGATTTCCCAGCTCCACACCGCTGTAACGCTACACAAACTTACATACACTAAATATTAGTTTTAATACCAGCATGACTGTGTGTTTTGCATGTTTCTTCCCATGTATTGTTTTTTAATACTGTATTTGCATACTGTTAAAGATGTCCACATATAGGATCTTTCTTTGTCCCGTATAAAGATAGTGTATATGTTTAGGTGTGCTTCAGATGTGCGTGAGTGAGAGCCAGCATCTGAAGCCAAAGAACCACATTCCTCCCCTGCTTAAGGGATTAATAAGCATAATTGAGTGTGCACCATGACTTTGTTATCCAATGAGATCCACCCCAAAGATCAAAAGTCCCTTAACTACTATGATGATATAAAATGATGGGCACGCTTTTCTACAGCTCATCAAGGACACTTTGATTCGTCTACACTTTTAGCTGTTGAGACTTCAAACTCTCACTCCTGCGGTCTAGTTTGTTAGGTTATGACTTGACTTGAATGCCCTGTGCTCAGGGCCACCCGTTCAGGGGGGAGCGAGGGGAAAACTTTATTTGGGCTTGTTGCATCCAAACAAAAGCTAATTTTATTCTGAACCAATATCATGCACTATATGTTATTAACGCAACAATATAAACACTTTATTTATTGTTGCTTTTAGTCAAATATAGCCTGTTTCGATTAAATAAATCAAATCTCCCCCTCCTGCCATATTGGAGTAAATGTCCTTGTTACACCAGGGCCTGCAGATAAATCTCACATTTCAGTACTTTTCAACACAATTAATAGGAATTTAGCTCTTTAAACAGACAAGAAAAGAAATCACACACATAAGTATGTAAAATACATAAATTAAAAGCAACAGAACATTCACACGTACGTAATATGATATGATGTCATAAAGTGCATAGTAGAAAAAAAAGGGAGCTGGCAATTGCTTTGACAAAGATTGGAATCAAACGAGTTATAATGAAGTTATAACATCTTCTACTCTCAGCTCAAGTCGCATCAGTGTAGGAGCCGCCACCACATCTGAGAAAAGGCATGATGTTGATGATAGTGAAGCAGGTTTGGCAGGGGCCTGTTGACCCGACCTTATCAGGGGCCAAGCTATTCCTGTGGGCGTACTTGCTGTGATTCATCCTCTCTAATTGCCACTAGCGCGTTATAATTAAATAGCAGGTTATTAACTTGGGCGTCAGAATTATTTATGGCAATACATCCAGATAAACTGGTGTTCTGAGTGTGAGTGAGCCCTAAAGAATTATAATCCTCTGTGACATTAACACCAGGGAAACTAGTTTGTCCTCTTCATGCTTTTGCATCATTTCTTAAACATGTTCTGAAAAAATAGCTTCCACCAAACAATGTCAATGGTCAACGTGTTTTGTATGCTATGCAAAACCCTAATTTTCAACTCTGGCCTCATTCTGATCCCCCTTATAACACACATACGTCGAAGACCTTACATCTCCACCACTTTTTCAAAATGAAGTGATACCCTTCACGATAATAATCAGGGTGGACAACTTTTGACACCAACACCACATAAAAACAAATAAACATTCATCTGTTCATTCTCCACATTCACCCAATAAAAAACGATAAACTATTCATTATAGAAAGTAGAAGGTAGGAAATGACAAACCAGGGTAGTTGAGGAGTGATATGTGGTTGTAATATGTAATCCAAATCATTGAGATAAATGGGGGATGGAGACACCTTAATCTCTGGCTGGATTCAATAAGGAAACAATACAGCCTGGAAGACGTGTCCAACTTTATAAAACTACATGCACTTTGGTTGGCTGTATAATTGCACAACACAATTTCGGTCATGGATATTCAATTCATCTATCACAGCAGCACATCCGAGAAATGAGTCACGTCACACTTGTTTCACTTTTGAACACGCACATACAGGCCGATTCTGGTATTTTCTCTTGAGTTGTTAGACATTGGCAGCTTTTAAACAAATGTTTTGAGCGTCAACCGGATGTGGCTCCAGTAAGCTGAGCACCTTCAGACCTTGTTGTAGTGGGGGGGGGGGGATCTCCCCTTCCACATCTGTTTCATGTTAGGCCCTGGCGGCCAGCGCATGAGGGCCCAACAATACACTCTGCTTCTCTCTCTCTTTCTCAGTGGGGGATGGCAGGAGAATGCCTGAGGAACAGCACGGAGACACAGAGCCTGACGGCCAGAGGCTGGAGACTGAGTTACATGAAACAGGTAACATTTTCAGCTCAGTCTATTTATTGATTGTTTTGTCCCTAAAGGCACAATATTCAAAACCAAGAGCACGGACGAAACATTGTAGTGCATTAAGGTGTTCCCTCTCCACATACACACACACACACACAAAACAAACAGCAGCTGTGTTTACATCAACAGTATTTCTTCAATCTTATTAAAATCATTCTGATTGTTTACATGGATGATAAAAAAGAAGTAACCCTGTTAACGATGAATTAAGTCAGAATATAACAGTTTGACATGCGCTGTGAAGCAGAAAGAAGCCAGAAATATAACAGAAGAAGTTGTTTTTCAACGGTATTGAGAACATTTAGTTTAGTCATTCATTTGCGTCCGTCCATACACTCTTCGCCTCCATGTTTATTGAACTAACGTTAGCTGATGTTGTAATGTTAGCACTAATGCTACAACGCCCGCCGCCCTCTTGAGGAGGAACAGGAGCCTCAGACCCACATCCACACCGGAGCAAGTTACGTTTGCCAATCTTCGCTCTACCATCAGATCAGTACATCGTCTGAGGGGCCATCCAGACGAAAACGCTCTTTAGTGTAAACACACATGTATTGCATCGTATTGGCCGATCGTCCACAGGGATACTGTAAACGCAGCGCCTGAAAACGCACTTTTTTGAAACCAGGTCTCAGGGTGGAAAAATCCGAAAAACGCAGCCCTCACGTTCTCGTGTGGACAGCGAATCCGCATACTTTCCAAAAAGATGACACCATCGCCCCACCCCTTGACCTCAAGCCTTCGACCTCCGAACACCGTGACGTCTCATAACAGCAACAACAGCAATGGCGGATCTGCTTATGTTCGTGAGTGTGAGTCGCAGCAGCAGTTCGACCTCATTATCGGTCCACGCAAACGATTCCGGTTTCCTTGCACTAGCCATTTTCGTCTTCTTCTTCATCTACTGTCTGTTTGTAAACAGCGTGCAGACTTTATGCGCATGCTCCATCTCTTCTTCTCCGTTTTTGGTGAATTTCAAGCGGCACCTATGGGCCTGGAATATGAACTACAGTGTATCGTGTGGACGCAAATATTCTTGAAACGATGCCAAGGAAGACGGAGGAAAAAAAGATCGTTTTGGTACGTGTAGACTCAGCCTGAGTCGGACCCACTTTTGGCATCTTGAATTTAATCGGCCGCCTTCAAACTTCTGCAGCAACTTCTTGATTTGGTCGGTGGTTAGGTGGATTCCGGCTTCGTTCATCTTGTTTGAACACCTTGTTGTTTCGAGCCTTCCAAACAATGGGGCCTTCGCCACTCTTTATCTCCCAGAAGACCTCCAACAAATAGGTCGTGCCTCCAGGAAATGTCACCTCTGATGTTTCCCCCACACATGGGGGAGATGAGCAGAAAGAATATCTTTATTCCAACCAAAGAGAAACGATCGGAATAAAGGTTGTTTAATATTTTCCTGCTGGTCTGAATATCAAAGGTTTAAACCACCACACAGGCCAGATCGGATCAGTCTGAGGGGTTAATATGAGGTATTTTTATTCTGATTGGATGCTTATTCTGATGATTAGTGTCCATGTAATGGAATGGACTACCTCAAACGCACAGTATGGAATTTCTGCCTCTAGGCGTCTCTCAATCAAAACTATAGCAACAAAAGACATCGACATGATGATGTCGTAAAGTAGCGTGGGATCATGGGAATTGTTGTCTTCATTGTTAAACAACCACCACTGCCGATGAAAACCCGGCTCTAGTGTGACTCAGGCCGAAACATTCACAGACAAGGTAATGTTTTAAAGTTTTATTCACCTCACTCAGTGATGTATCATCTGATGTTTTAACAACAGAAATGAAATGTTCCTTTGAGTAATATTACAGATTTCTTTGGGTTTGAACATTGTTGGAAACTCAATAATAATAATGATAATGTAAGTACAACTCAAAAAGGATTCTGATAGTTTCAGATCAGTAGGACATAGAAAAGGGATCAGCTCAGTATATGATGCTGTATTTTAAGCAAATGGTTTTGCACATGTGACAAATACAATTTTATAGGAAAGCCTTGAATTTACATGTGAAAATGTGGTAGAATGTGACTTCACCTCACACTTTTTTCTGTAGATGCTGTAACAGAGGCTGTGTCAATGCATGACATACGGCAGTTGTTCAATTGCATAACACAACCACGCTGATTTGATTTGTGCATGACCTACATCAGTGTTAATGGTCGTAAAGCTGTAACCCTATCCCCAGGTATAGTGGGCACGACTGATGTTAACTTACCCAGGACACAGTACCTGAAGGCAGCCATCAGCTTCGCTTGGGTCCCTCTGGGCTCGGTGGGTTCACCTCCAGGCCAGTGTGCTGTGAATCAGCCCCAGATGTGTTTCTGGAGTCGGCTCGCGCAACATACGACACAGCGAGTCCCACCCAGCAGCAGCACACGTCAGAAGAGACCCCCTTAAAATCCCCTGTTGGCTTTTTATCACCAGCTGTTTGTGTCATTGTGTGAATAGCCAAATTACCTTTAAAAAAAAGATGGTGTGAGTCATCGCTGTGGTCGGTGACACACGCTACACTAGTTGGGAGTTGCTGTAAATTAAGTGTAATTCCAGTAATAATGTCCTTTCTGTCTTTAGATATTATTATATTGTCCCAGCTGCTTTCTTTAGCGTCACTTAAAGATATAATATGTTACTGTTCTCATAACCTATAATTTTATTCAAGGTAACAGTGGTTGCTTGTCGCTATAGCCTCCGGGAGAGTGAGAGAATGAGGAAGGGAGTCACGAAAACGTCTAAACATAATTTGAATACAGTTTTAGAGCATCGCTTCGCCTGGGAACAATTTTCCTTGAGTCACGTCAGATTTTGTTAAACTTTTATAAAAGTCTCGATGTCAACAAACTACATCAATTGTTTACGCCCTTTTGATTGAGGCAGAAATTAAACGCCGTCCAGAATTCATCTTGATCTTTTTTAGTATCCGACATCTAGATGATAGCAAAGAAGAAAGAAACACGTGCTTAACATCACCCGAGCCTTTGAGGATAACTACTTTGTGCAGCTCAGGTTTCTGATGTTGTGTACTTGAAGTTACCCACTGGAGAGCCAGGGAGAGGGTTTCCTGACATATTCCCGGAGTCACTTTGACACAAAGAGCTTCTACCACTCCTACATGTGTGAGATTAAAGACGTCAAAGCCGATCTTCCTACACAGCAAGTTCATTAATACACATTGTATCACTGACTACCTGGGTCACTGGAGCAAGCTTTTCTTAAAGACATTTTTCGTGGTTTCTCGCAATCTGCAGCTGGCATCATCATAGTTTTTCCAGACCGGGAAGTTGTGTCATAGAGGGCAAAGGAGTTAAAATACAGTCTGTGGACTGAAAGTCACTGTTTTGAGGTTGTTAAGGAAGGAATACAGCCAGACCGGTCTTTCAAAATACGGATGAGTAAGTGAGTGTGTCGTGTGAGCCTGCAGATGAGGCTCTGCTGTTTGTTTTGGTGCGCGGTCACTCTGGCGGGGCGACGCTTGCCATCATCGCACATATGTGAGTGAGCTACATGATTTGTGTGGGATCAGAGCAGAGGTGGGGGGCGGGCCCACGAGAAAGGAAGGGGGCCACGGGACCACGTCATGTCGGACCCAGAGAGAGAGAGAGAGAGAGAGAGAGAGAGAGAGCGAGAGAGAGCCATCTGTATTATGTCATGGCTGCTGGGGCACTCCACCCTTTGCTCTCCATTTCTCTGTTTCTGTCCCTCCCAGTCTCCCCCACCCACAGTTTCGCATGTCTTTGCTTTACTGCCGTGGGTGTGTCCACAGTTTTTTGTTACTGACACATCACTGAACAGTTGTTTATGTGCCATGTTCTAGAAGCTTTGTCGTGTTGACTGTGTTGGTACCATGGTTTTACACTAAGTTTCTTTCTTCCATTGCTGCACTGTCTTCTTCACCACCATCCTCTAACTGCCTTTCATCTCCTATCTCTCTATCCATCACTTTATGTGCCACTAACGACCGTCCACCTCCAACTTTTGACTGACAGCTCTCTGTCCGGACTCGCCTCTCTCATTTGATGTTCACCTTCACTCCTGTCGCACCACCTGAAAAAAACAGGTGGACACTCAGCAGCCTGTAATTAAGTAGAGAAGGGGTTCCTTCAGGAGCTCCGGATTCCTGAATCATTTGAAATCAGAGTTTAAAAGTTGATGAGAAAGAAAGTGATGTTTTGGACTCAACTCAAGGCACAGAAAGAGAGATTCATTATGTTCGTACACTGTACGATGTAAATGCTATGTATCTGCACCATGGTCTGTTTCTGACAGCAATTAAAACGACAGCAACAGGCACACCCTGCTCTAAAACCACAAACACACACACACACAATAAAGACAGCATCAGACAGTAACTGCTGAGAGCTTTAACAGGGCTGTAAACTCACCCGGTTCATGGCTAAGCAAGCCCACGGGGGGAGGGACTCTGCCCTCTGCTGTTTCTACCTGTGGGCTCATTGTATGTCTGTCTGGATGTTTGCCTTGCTGGTTCAACATCATCAGTGTCTCTGACACAGTAGGACAAGACTATTAATATCATGTTTACACAGTAGATGACCTGATGGATTAGTCAACAGATAAAATTACAGTCTTCCTTTCATGTCTGCCAGGCAAAAATTAATTTCCTCGTTATCTACAGCACTTTTAATTTAGGGGAAGAATACGTCATTTGAGTTCAATGAATTCAATCTGGAACATATCTCAGTCATAAAATACATAATGACATAAACGCATGAAACCCTGTGATTTCATGTTGAGCCTGTTACACCATCTTCTGGTCAATGGTGGTAACTGACGGTTGTAAAATCCTTGCACATTATCAGCACAAGGGTCAAATTTCACCTTTATGCGTTGGTATCGGGGTAATGGAAAATTCAGGTTGTGCCAGTGGATTTTTTTTTTTTTTTTTTTTTACAAGGAAAATGTATGAAGAATATCTGTTTTTCTTATGTTCCAAGAGCCTCTGAATCACCACCCACGTCCCCAAAATGGCAGATTGATCTGATTTGGCTGTGCTTCCTTAGCACAATTTATATTATGCTGGTTTATTAAGAAACTATAAATACATAAGGAAATGTCTACATGCTGTATTGTAGGCAACCCAACTTTCAGACTTTCAGTTTCCTGAAGATGTTTCCACACTCATGTGGGTTGCTAAGGCTAGGTCAGTCCAGGTGTGAATGGTTGTTAAGCTGTCATGGGAGGGAACTCAGTCCTGCATTGTGGGTGGGTGGTAAGTAATGTTTTACTTCTTACATATTTAATTCTTACATATTGCACCTTAACTTTATTAATATGCTACCTGTAGATTGCACAGTAAATTTAAGGAGAGGGCCACTTACACATATTTCACATTCTTAATTTTAATATTACATAAAGAAAGCAACCAGTGAACCATTTCTGCTTCTTAATATCAGATTTATTTACAGATGTAAGTGGGAGACAATCTCCCTTGTGCAATTACTTAATTGGAATTTATCAACTTCTCAAAACAGCAGGGATTCATGTATTGTGACACACACCAAAAAAGTTCAACTGAAAATGACCACTTCAATAATTGTATTTTTATAGCACGCTGAAACAATATTGTGCTGAAATATAAAAATGTGATAAAGCCAACATACTAGCTACTATTAGAATGAAAAATTGTTGATTTAAAGCAGAACAATTTGAAAACACTTCAGATGAAATAATACAAAAAAAAAAATCACTTCAGGTCTGCATTCATACTCTCTTGCACAGTAAAACAAGATGCTCTTGCACATATAAAAAACCAAAACAAAAGCTGAGCTTAGATGGCAAGAAAGCAAACACGCTGTAAGTTTAGGCACAATATCAGTCATACTACGCTATACTCTGCATGCTAACAGAGAAGAGCACTACACAACTACACATTTGTGAGCTTGTTGAAAATTAAAAAAAAAATGAGGCAACTGAGAAATAGGAATTGAAATAGCTTGTCAGTTTTAGTATATGAGGCAATGCAAAAGTGATTAGCTTGAGCTAAGGACTGATAAGATATTTCAACAACTTCAAGCTCATGCTGCCATCACTGACAATAGAACAAGGACATCAAGGGAATGCATTCAATGCACCCTTTATGTGACAGAACAATAATAATACAAAGCAGTGCCATCTTAATTGATGACGAATGATGTTACTTCATATGATGTTTTATTTGGACCAATCAGTTGGAAGAAATAGGAAGGGGATGGTGTGCACTAGAAGAAGATTGCAATCCACCTAGTTGGCCCGCTAGGAGGGGTAACAGTGCGGTGATGTCACTGGGGCTGGTGAGCATTAATACTACAAGGTGGTCCTCATTCCTCTCAGCCTCAGCTAATTTGCAGGGAGGCAGAGAGGACAAAGGAAGGTAGGAAAACAAATGAGAAATCAGACGGAAACAGGACAACAGTTGATGAACAGAGCTGTCACTGGACAGCTCAACCGGCTTCAGAAGCCCGAAGGTGTTAAAACATTCATGTCCCGAGGTTTAAGTTTATGTGGCCGGGGGGGCACCCGCTTTGCCTCAATGCCTGAGATTTCAATCTTGGGGGGCATGAAGTTAGCAGGGTTCTCTCCTGTGAAGTTGACCTGGGTGTTGGTGCCATCTATGGTGGAGGACTTCTGCATGCCAAAGTAGGACTGCAGTGAGAATCCTGGATGAGAGAGGGGGAAGAGGTGGATGGTGTCATTAATTAGCTAAATCTAGCTGCAGCTTAAGCTAAGGTTAAGCTTTAACCCCAAAATTCCACCAGATATGTGTCCGCTATGTTACGGCTCCGATCTGGTTCTACTCTGCCGTCCCCCACTGGTTGCATTTCGAGTCCGCCACGGTGCAGTACTGTCGACAACTGGCATCACGAGACCCAGGAGTTCCCGCGATAATCACATGCGACGGCAGTTGTAGGTATGTGTTACAAAAACAACAACACAAAGTATTCCCGACCGAAGGATTAATAGAAGTGCGTGTATTTGTCTCTTTTTTGAGATTTGTGTGCTGGCATCAACACGGAGTGTTTTATTTTGAAAAGTAACCGGATGTTATATTTTTGTTTCGGTACATGACTTCCTGTCTGCCCTGTGCTAAATTGCTGCGTCGTGCTCCGGCATCCGCCAGAAATAGAAGTCCTGCGTATCTGCTCCGGAGGGCTTGGGACTGCTGGAGCCCTCCGGAGCAGATACGCAGCGCAGCGGACCTGGTGGAAGTTAACACATGGACTACACTGAAAACTATCAGCTCTGCTGGCGTGGTGGAGCCGTAACGCAGTGGACACATATTTGGTGATATCACGGGGTAACACTGAAAGTCCCATTTTTGCTAATGTTCAGTAATTTATTTCTCACATTGTTGCAGTGGTGTACAGGTGTGCTCCACGTCCTTATGACATCAATAGTGTGTGTGGTTTCAGATATAAAAATAGCTAACTTTAAACCACACCCAGATATGCTCAGAGGTCAAACATGCCTCTGAATACATTAGTCATTAGTCTTTGAATTAAAATAACATGACTCTTGTCTAGTAATACAAATCATAACAGGGTTCCCAATCTGTCCTGATTTTTCTGTGGTACTGTAGGACTTCCCTTCTGATCGCAGCTTGTGGATTAAACATAGCATGTTGTCTCTGGCAAAATCTCCACTGACTTAAAGAGCTATTCAGTTGCAACCAGTTCATCAGTGGCAGTTGAACCAGCACTATTGTATTCAGAGGAAAAACAAAACGCAGGGGCCTCACCACAGTTTGTCGTAGCACAGAGTTCAACCTACTGCCAGGAGAATCTATACTATCAAAGCTGCAACACAGCCAATATCCAGATGCAGGAGTGGGTATAAATCTCTCACCTGTGCTGGTGTCAGAGCCAGGGTCAGTGGGGGACTTCTGTACCACAGATCGAGTTCCAAAAAAGTTCCATCTCTCTCCTCCTCCTCCTCCCTCATTTCCTCCCATGTCTGTGCCGGGGTTGGGACTGTTGAGCTCTGGGGTGGTAAGAAATGGTGCAGGACTCAGCTGGAACCAGGACCTGTATTCCCGCCAAGCAAGAGCAACACATAAACATACAAGCTTGCTGTTACAAGTTCAGAAATAAGTTTTGTCACGATTTGGGGTTTGAGTTCCAACCATTTCATCATAACATTTTGGATTTAGATCAAATAACAACACGAGTTCAACATTCAGTAGCATGATGCCTACCTGCGAGTAAGAGCCGGTGATGTGTGGGGACTAACACAGGGGGTGACACAGGGGGTAACAGAGGGGGTGACGGAGGGGGTGCCACTTGGGGTGGATTGTGCTGATGTTGTAAGCCTGTCCTCCTTGAAGTCCCCGCTTGGCATCTTCAACTTCTGCAGGGACAGAAAAAAAAACAAGCAATGAAACAAAATGACACTTGAAGAAAATCCTCAACAGATCTGAAATCATTGTGTACAATAGAAGGCGATTAAAAAGGGGTTTAAATTTATAAAACCACAGTTGGTTGCCCGTTTATTTTTTACTTATGCATTTGGTAAAAGCAGCAAACCTTTGACACGTTTCTTCCCCATGTCCATGTTAGACTAACAGCAGAAACACTGCATCGATCCTATTTGAAGAGCAAACACTCTCTAATCACACAATGCAAAAGGTCAGCAGTGTTTTTCTGGACCTGCATAATAAAGTGCGTCAAAGACCCTCAGAGCCTCTGACCTGTGATGCAATTGGGAAAAGAGAGAGGAGACATAGAAGACAATTGCTCTAATGTGAAAATATGATACTTTTATGTTGAACCATGTTATTATTAAACATAAAAATGAGATTTCATAACATGAGCCAGGAGGTTTAATTTAAAGGGGATTACTGGAATTAATATATACGGCTTGAAACTCACTAAAAAATCTGCCTGCTCTACCGCTAACGCCACCAGCCAAAGTGAATCCTCTGATTTTGTATCAGTTCTTCCATTCAAAACAATAACGTCATGTGCAAAAGCTAGTTCCACATCCTGATAACTCTAACAAACCGAAATATATGATCAACCACACATGGCATGACATTAAGGTTTCTTTCAAGCGATCTCCGGAAAAATATCTTCTATGTTCAGTCCGTATTCACTATGGGTACAATCCGACCCATATGTTGAACCTTGTTCCTAACTCATATCAATCTTGTGCAAGTGGCCCTGCACTCTGCTCAGGGATGGCCATCCTGAAAATGAATAACCAGCAGCTCCCCTATGGTTTAGATCCAAATATATTATTTGGTATTGTGTTCCTACCCTGCTTGACCAGAATCTTCCAAATCAGGACCCAACTACATTTTGGCAGTTGAAACTATTTGTGTGATTTAGAAAGTCTTTGAACCATGGAGACAGAAAATCAATCAAAAACATCTTTCATGTTGGACCCAGTGCTTCTGGGGTATTAATAAAAAGACAGGCTGCTACAATATTATAGTTCCTAATTCATTCCAAAACGTTTCTATCATCAACTGATGGCAGGCAGAAGTGGGTCTAGTGTGGACTATGTTTTAAAATAAGCATGACACGTAACGTTAAGGACAAGAGGAAGCAGCCACAGTTTGTTCCTGTCATTCATTGTCATGAAGCTAGCTTACATGATAATATCTGAGGAGCACAAATCGCAGCATGTTTACCCCAGGAAGCGGGTGTGGATATGGACATGACGGTTTCCTAAATAGTACTGAGACACGAAACAAAAAGTCACAAAACCATTTCAGTTGTGGGAACATCACATCATTACTTTCCCTCTCTGTAAACCTATAGTCGTTAAGCAATACGACCGTTAGGTACACTGTTATTTAGCAGGTGTTAAGCTAACGGTGCCACATAATAACTAACGTTAACTTAATGCTGTGTATGAGGCTACCAAGCGACACACAGAGCTAACGCTTCTTAGCCAAATCAAATTAACGCCAGCTTCGGACTCTGAGCTCAACAGTGGTTAAACTAAAGGAAACGTGGGCTGGTAAATGGCAGTCCACGGAATTAGATAACTATCGTTGGCAAAAGCTAGTTTGTTGATTCGGATTTTGCCAGCTAACGTTAGCCTACAGTGCTGCTTTGCTAACGGCCTTCTCTCCTGCCGAAAGATACAAATAGCGTAACGTAATAACTCCTTCACATACCTTTTTATGATAACATTTCTTTGGCGTTCCAGTCCGATAGATTCCTTCATTTTGTCCATAATTTGCAGTTTTAACAAGATCAAGGGACTATTTATTCGTCGAAAACACAGACGATACCGTCTGTACACACCGCAGTAGGCCTCCAAAGTGTTGCTCGTTTTGTTAGGAGCTCCGTGATTGGCCCGTTTCAGAAAATAAGGGAGCTCGTTTCATTTAAGGGCGTTGCCTGGCAACAATGCTGGTAAAAGCTGCAGGCTGCGGAGCTGATTACGTAATGTGTTTACCAAGACGTTTTTCCATGTTTACCCCGCAGTCACCCAAGAGGCTTCAACAATATGGTATTATCCTTTAGTTTCTCACAATAATACTTGCTTATTTTAAATAATGACACAAACATCCTAATTATTTTAGTAGTAATACAGTCCTCATAATGTGTATAAGTTAGCTATGTATGTAGGCTATGTTTAATTTTATTGTATTACACATTTGTATATATGTTCTATATATGTGTTTACAATTCATTGTGCAAACCCTGTGTTGTAAAGTAAATAAATTAACCTTGATAACTTTATAACTTAATAACACCACAGCACTATGGACTGTTGTACTTCTGATAGAGCCCTTGAAATGTGAGCACTGGAAGAGTGGGTCATAGCAGGCAGGGAATCTGTGCAAAAGTAAACAGAAAAGAAAACACAACCTTTGTGCATCCACACAGACGCAGGTGCTGTCCGGATGCACTCCTCTGTGACTTTCTAAAACAGTTTTTGGAAAACCCTCAATCTGGATCAGCCCGATGATCTTTGCAACTGGTAAACATTCGACCACCACGTACCAACTGATAGTAAAAAAAAAACATTAAACATTAAAAACTCTCACACAGCCATGCTTACTCCTGGTTTGTCATGCAATTTCAGCCTAAAGAGACTTCATCAGATTTACCTTATCAGGTTTGTCAGGTTCATTGGGTTGTTAACGTTTATTTAGGCCTTTACTTTGTAAAAAAAAAAAAAAAAACAGCAGCAAAGTTCACATTTCTTTTGAACTTTTTGCCCTCTAAAGCACCTTTCACACATTTGGTTGTGAGAAGGTATTCGCTCAGTCAGTTATTTGTTATTCTTTGAGGGAGAGAGAAAGAGAGAAACTTTTCACTGCTCGTTGGCAAATCAAGTCTTCCTCCTCACATTTGTTCATACTCACTGGCAGTGTGCCATCACCGAGCCGGTGAAAGCGAGTCTCTTCGGCCGAGAGCCCCTTGTGGGGGGAATACTTGGCGTCTGTCAGCCCTGCCTGGTACTCAAACCTCTGCAGGCTCTCTTGGGTCTGCTCTAAGTGAAGATACAGTGAACAGTGGATACAAAATTAGTTAATGTTTTGATATGCTGCACTCGTTTATTGCCTGCGGGTAACTCTGAAGATTGTTTATCCATGATGTTTGGCAGCCAAGGCAGCAGCCATTTAGGCAATCATTGATAAAGCTTAAACATTTTTTGTAGTGAAATCATTTATCAGTGACTTTATAACGTGCATGTCGAAGATATTTAGCAAAATGTAAATATATGTTATTAAATCATGTTACTCAGTTGGTTTTGTCGACTTACTGATCATAAGTGAGCTCATTAGAGAGGTGGCTTTGGCTTTCACAACAGGCACTGGGGACTTGGCTGTCGCTGCCGCCTCGAAAGTCAGCGGCTTCCCACCACTCTCGCTTTCCTGGTCACACAAGTTTAATCACTGTTAGGATTAGCCTACAAACCAGTTACATAACAAATAGGCGAAGAGAATCAAATGTGTACGGCTATGCGCCAAACCCACAGGCACACATTTCACACAAAAAACAACAACGTGTTCAGGCAACTACTTCAAAACAGTCAGGCTAGTGGAAAGCACCTCTGAAGTGTTTCTGAACTTGTGCTGTGGGATCACAGGGTCTTTCCACAAGATGTTGACACTGAAGTCTGCGGGTGGCGAATGCATGGGGGCCTCCATGAGCTCGTCGTAACTGATGTTACGCCGAGTCATTCCGACCGGCGATGATAAGGCACCAAAAAGTCCAGACGACGTGCCAGACTCAAGGGCTGGAAGATGGGAGAGAAGAAAAGAATGTTACTTTCTACACAAGGAAACTATTTCAGATAACTTCCACAAAACCAGCAATCATTTCACAGCTTAAATAATGTAAAGTTGACCACACGTGTCTAAGTATCTGAATGTTAAATCTACCTGGAATGTCTCCTTGCCGTGAGGTCATTTTGACAGCAGATCTGTGGGACTGACCACAGGACAGTTTGGAGGGTGGCGGTGTGGAAGTCCACTCTGCTTTGCTCTGGTCTCCGAATCTGAACACTTCATCACATGACATCACAAAGTGTTACCGGGTCATTAAAACAGACAGATAGGCCTGAATCTACGGGAGCAAAGTGTGCAGGGTGTCAACAAGTCGCTGGAGGAAGAAGTGAGGCCGATGAAGAAACACATGCACGGATTATTTTTTATTAACCTAACCATGGTTATGTCAGAGAATAACACGTCAGAGGCTTGTGTCTACTGTGCACGGTGCATAGCGTCCAGTTTCTGAACCTGCTGCAAATAGAAGCAGGGAGTCTGGTTACAGCACGGTCATTAATATCAGTTTATGTCCAAGAGTCACCCTCATGAACCAGCCTCTCCGCTGTTCAGTGGAAAACAGTCGGGCTGTGCAGTAAAACAGGCTCCTTCTCAGGAGGAAATGAAACTTCATGAATTAAAGAAACCCTGTCTGTTTCATAGAATTCACTCTGTTCTGCATATAGTATTATGGAAAATGCAGCCACTTTGATCTGTGCTCTTGTCTAATGGTGAACCTTTCTATCTCTTATCAGTGCTCCTTTATCAGCCCTCTTCTGAGCTCACTGTCCGCAGGTATCCCCCTGCACCTTCCTCACTTAAATGAATGATGACAGCCAGGGCGAGACTGGAATCTAAACTCTGTCAGAATATATGCAGCTTTATGTCGACGGTATTTCTTGGCGTCTGTCCTGACTGCTGACTGTTATTCCACCTGCTGTGGTTCACGTCAGCGCCGTGAGGAGCCAAATACAGTGACTTGCAAAAACAACAGGAACCGAAATCACGCAATGGGCGTCTGGGAACACCGCACAGTGATCTGTAGACTGTGATCGCAGCCTATTGACAGTTACTTTTAATGTTGTTTCTAAATAGAGTAAAAGACAATGGCATGCTATCTTATGGTATGTCGCGTCATCTCCACATGCATTAATACTGTAGCCTGTCAGTGTTTAATAGTGTCCAGTCTGCGGCGCTCACATGGAGGACAACATCTTGTCATGTATTTAACACTCACCTCGACCTGTCTGTGTTTCCAGTCCTCTCCCGGTGAAATTGTATTCCTCAACTGCAGCGGTTTCTTCGTCACGGTCGCATCGTTCCTACAGGCTGTTCGGACAAACACTGTATGTTTGCTCACCGGCCGCTTCACCCATGACTTTTGGACATGCAGAGTAAACAGCGGCGCTGCGGGAGACTGTCTGCGCGGAACACTTGCAGCCGCCGCGCGTCTCCGTCCGCGTAGCCGGCAGGAAGTGATCATCCTCACAAACTTAAAGTCATCATGCAGCCCGTTTGGGAAGACTGGATATTGTGAAGTGTGAGAAAAATTCAGATGTCATATTATTGTCATATATATGTCACAGGGGGTTGCTGTGAAGTTTTGTTAAGGTTCTGATCTTCATTAAATAGCCCACCATCCTTTCTATGTGTGACTACTATGTTAGACTACTCTGTAGGCACCAACATCTGTTCATACCGTCAAATAGTGAGATCAAACAGATGCTCAATTCCCATTTGGGGTGAAAAAATCTCTGGACCCCAGGAGGAATTGGTGAAAGACTGCAGGGTTACACTTATATAAGGTTAAAATTAGGATTAGGGTCAAGGTTAGAGGAGATAAATCTCCAAGGAGTGAAAGGGAATGAATACTGTGTGCGTGAGTGTGTGTGTGTGTGTGTGATATGGGTGTAGAGATGACAGCCTATAAGACTGAACCGATCTGACCCGCCCCTGGCAGAGCTGAGCGGGAACACATGGTCATGGTGTTGGCTTACTGCTACAGACCTGTAGTCTCAGAGTCTGCCTGCAGCTTCCTCTGGTATCTGATACATGTAAGTAGTGGTACGACCCGTTAATAGGGTCTCAAAGATTCTTTAGAGCAGTGACAGACTGGTAATCTGGCATTTGGGCAGATGCCAGAGGGGCCGCCGGCCCTTGTGGGCCATTTGGGCCTGCCGACTAATCAAATAGCGGCCCAAGATCATTTCTCTCAATACCCTTTCAAGCGTCAATAAAGTTTTTATGCTAAATGACAATCAAACTTCTCCAGTTCCTTCGTACTGTCAGGTTCAGTAATCAAATCAGTATTTATATACCACAGTCTCTATATCACAGTCAAGGTTACCCTCTACAGTCACAAACTTTTACATCAGTCTGCTTTGTTTTGTAGCGAAATGTCTTATTCAGATGTTCATAAACGTGCATGGTTTGAAATAAAACAAATCTACCTGCATTTTTTTTATTTGATTATTTGTTTGCAAAAGTTAAAATGAAGCAATGCCTTCTGGGAATTTCAAGACTGAATCGAGTAGATCACGTCTCTTGGGGGTGGTTGTTGGAAATTGGAGATTAAGCTAGCAAAAAAAATTAATGGAGGCATCAAGCGACACAAGGGGAGAGGGGGAGAAAAAGAGAGAGAGAGATCTAAGAGAGCACTCTTGGCTGACGGTGAAAAATGCTGCAATCTGGTTTGATTTGTTTTTAAAATTAAGTGCAGCTTCAGCTAGCGCTAGCGCTAATACTGCTAGCACTAATATTGGCGACACAGCTGAACCAGCACAGCAGGGAGACAGACAGGACATGGATAACTGCATGACGGTAAGACGTGTTTTTATTATGGAGCGGCTGGCTCTGATGATTTATTAATTTGTTTTATGCATGGGGGTTGTGCATTGTTCTGGTGCAGTTGTTTATAGCATGGGAATTTGAGCGGGTGAAAATGCCAGGGCCGTTTTTTTCCCCAGTCCGTCACTGCCTTAGAGTGTAACTCCCTCTGATATTTAACACTTGGCAACAGTGTCAGGCAAGTTTCAAGAAATATAAAAAGTGCACCAGCTCATAGAAAGTTGTGATGCATTTATAGTGACACCATTCCAAAACCTGGTAAAGATTATAATTGTTTTATTATGTGGCAGAGGTCTGTACCTAAAAGTCACATTTAACTATTAACTATTAACTATTTAGAATGGGATGAAGAGGGTACTAAAATTCTCTTGCACACTTGGCCACTGTAGAGGCCATTTTCGCAGCCTTTTCAAACATGAGAGCACAGGGGTCCACCAGTAAACAGATACATGCAGGGCCGGCTCTAGGCATAGGCGATGTAGGTGGTCGCCTAGAGTGGCATCAGCTGGAGGGGCGCCGTCAGTCACCCAAGAGAGAGAAAAAAATAAATAATAATAATAATTTTCGATGCCCATTGGCGCCCTCCCTTCGTGTTCTGTCTTAAAACTAACAAATATTAACAAAATAAAGAAACAGATAAACGCTGACATGTTTCCTCCTTCTGGTGCTGAGTCACGTGACGTGTGGTCATTGGCTTCGCACCTCAGAAGGTCAGACAGGTGTCACAGAGGTCCGGTCACGTCAAGTGACAGACAGGTTATGTTTTGATATTTTGTGAGATGAACCGGCCGTCAACGCCCTCGGGTGCGCAGTACCGAGAGAGAGGAAAAGAGGAGAAAGAGAAGTAGTCCCAATATAAAGGTAACATTATGTCATCTTTTTTTAAAGGCCGTTTTTTGTGAAGATGTTTCATTTGGATTAGCTCGCTAGCTAATTTGAAATAAAGCAACGCTGGCTTAAAACGCTAGACAATGACACTGATAGCTACTAAGAAGGATAAATGAATCATGAATCAAAGTACAGGCCAACCCGTCCGGATGCGCCACCGGTGCAGGTTGTACTCTGTGTTCTTTATTGTGAAATGGTAGTGAATCTTTTATTATAAGTTAATTATAAATGTTATGTTGAACACACCACTTATGCAAATAACTGCTGCAAGCTGCAACAGTTGTTTGTCCTATTCTGTCTGCTGTAGTTTTTATTTTATTTTTTGCTTGTACAGTAATAAGTGAATCTACTCTATATCTGTCTAGATGCGCTCAAAAAATATTTCCAGACGAAGCTACCAGCTGCTGGAGAGGATCCTTCTGATGCAACATCCACACCACTCTCTGAAGTGAGTAAGTTTAGCCAATTGTTTGCTCTTACGCACTGCTATGTTGTTGTTGTTGTTGTTGTTATGTTATGATTATTATTATCATTATTATTGTTGTTGATGTGACTGAATGGTACAAGCTTGTTAGCAATTACAGTAAATTTAGGTTTTAGGCAAATAAAATAAAGTTCATTTGTACAGTAGCCTAC
>OMLP01041420.1:0-16792 GCA_900302685.1 Spondyliosoma cantharus | reverse complement strand
CCGCCACTCACTCAGAGCAGGCTCAGCCGCTGTCGCTCACCACCAAGCCGGAGGGACGCATGCACCACCACTTCTCCCTCGCCGGGAAGGCTTCTGGATCCACATCCTCCTCCTCTTCCTCCTCTTCCTCCTCCTCCTCCCAACCCATCTCCATCCCAATTGGTACTTCAGGTAGCCAGCCGACCACACCCATCCTCACCCGGCCAATCCCCTTCACCTCCCTTCACCACTCCATGCTCTCCCCTCCCTCCCCCTTCCATCAGGCAGCCCTTCACTCCCATCATGCCCTGTTCCAGTCACAGCCCCTCTCCCTGGTTACCAAACCAACCGAATGAATCCGCTGAGGCAATTTTCTCCCATTTATTGTGCTGTATATTGCTTTTCTTTTAAATAGCTATTAGAACAACTTTTTTTCTAAATAATGAAAAGGAAGAAATGTTATTGGTCAATATTTGACCGTCTCCTTTTCTACATCTCTCAAATGAAAAACAAAATGTATTTTTTGTAAAGTTTACTGCAGAACTGGTTTCTTTTTTTTTTTTTTGATGCATTTATCCAATGAACCTCTTGTATAAAAGAACCAATGTACATAAAGTTTCTTTATAAAAACAAAAAGGAACAAAAACACGTTTTCTTTTTAGCCAAAACCTGATTAATGTTAGTATTAAGTTTAAGTCATAGTACTGGCCAATAATTGCAGCCCCCTTTTCAATTCACGAGTGTGTGCCCCTTCTTTGACATGTTAAATAAACATTTGAAATTGTTTCTTAAAAGAAATGTCTCTTTTTGTCTGTTCACGCCCGTCTTTTTGTCATTTGCCGAGCAGACCGTTCTTTAACAATGTGATGCGGCTTGGATTAATATTCTCATAAGAGTGACCACGGTGCATAACAAGGTGAAAACTGCCTCTTGTAGGTGTTACGAATGTAGATTTAATGAGCAGTATAATTTCATTACAGACGCAGAAGCTGAGTTTTCACACCTGTCACTACTACAGCCTTATTTTACACTGAAGTTCAAAACATCTTCATAAAAAACATTGCTGATGGTGGCGAGGATTTTAATGATTAATAAAGCAGAATTAGGGCTAACCACACTGGAAAATGAGCGCCTGACACAGGGTGACAAAAACTGAAGCCCAGAATAAATACAAATAAAAAAATAATAGACATCTGCTCCTTCTCGGCGTGCAGCGTCCCACAACAATGACAGAAAAGCAGGTCAGCCCCGTCCCAGTGCACCGAACCCTGCTCGGGTTCCCTGTTCCTCCTGCACTTTAACTGCATCTTTATTCACCGTTTGGCACGCTGCTTAGGCTTTAATTAACTCAGAGGTAATGGGATGGAGCCCTTGGGACCTCATTAGGCATTTCAATTAGTGAAAAATACACAAGGTAGGTTACAGTTTTTGGTGGCTTTGGAGATGAGGAGTAGTGCCAGGGATGGACCAATTATGAAGGATCATGGGGGGGGGGGAAGCGCGGGCCTGGAAGAGACCACTACTGAGTTGAGACTTAATCAAGATCTTACCTACAGAGTCTTGATGCTGATTGGAGCTATTAAGTGTGTGTTTTACCAATCAAGATGAGTTTCCAGATAGTGGACAGAACCATCGGGCGCACTGGACCAGCAGGGCCGGCTGAGATAATTGAATTTTGTTTCTAGATGCCACAATAATGATCTTGACTTTGTCAGATATATCTGGGATTCATCCTCATCGTCAATTTACACTGAATAGTCGGACAGAATCAAACACCTTCCTTTCAGTCAGGCTTCTAAAACTAATCACAGGTGGACGGACGGTGCCCTCTATCCCCCCGCAGAGGCACCAAACTGTCGAGCCTCCCCCGCTATGTTTTAAGCAATCGTTAGCCATAATAAGTCTTTTGCTCGTTTGCCGTTCTATCTTACATCATTCTGCAGGCACAAACCGCACGGTCTCTGGTGCCACGGCTGCCTACTCGGAGCCACTCCGCCAATCCGTCAGTGAAATTACAGGTAATGAGTTGTCAAGACAGCCAGCAGATCTGTCTCCTCAAGGCCATACATCCACAGCAATGTTCGATTCTCCCAACACAGTAGCCTCCTTATTAAAGTCTTCAAATGTCCTGCTCGTGGTTGCTCTTCTTTTACATACATTTCCCTCCCTGTGCCGGTTTGTTTTTGTCTAAAATGAGCTTTACTGTCTTGGTGCAAAAATCCCACGAGGTCTATTACAAAGAAAAGATGATTATAACAACAAAATGTAATCAATGAAATTTAGCAAACAAGCGATGAATTAGTAGGATTTAAAAGGGGAACTAGTTGAAGAAGAGAAAAATATTAATTGACTGATTTTCATGCTAAAACAAACAGGCAACCTTAAAGGACGACATGTTTGTATTTGGCGGACCCTGCCACCTTTCTAGCTTCATAATATTCTTTGGAGACCTTGTTTTCCTCGTTGTCCACTTGTTTTCCTTAAAGAAATTCAAACTCAGAATGGTAATATTTACAATACTAATGAGGTAATGAAACAAACTCAGAAATATTTATTTGTTCCATAACTGAATAAACAAGCTGTTCTCAGGGGAAAATAAGGTCCCTGTTCGAAGCTAGAGAGGTGGCAGGGTCCGCCAAATGTAAACGGTATGATATTGTGTCGTCCTTTAGGGTCAGTTTGTTTATTTATTTTGTATAGGCATAAAAAAAATAAAAAAATCAGTCACTGAAGATCTTTCTCTACTGATGTCTACTCAAATGTCTTTTCCAAAACTACACAATGCACCTTTAATTCGGTTATGGAAATGCTATATATTTCTGAGTTTGCATTATAACCTTATAAGTACCGTTATATTGTCTCTTTTAGTTTCCGGATTTCTACCCCATAACGACACAGTACCCCTTTAAACCGCAGTCATTTTGCTCAGTTTTAAGAAAAGTATCTTTTTGCGATGGAATAAACGGCACGCTCTCTTCAAATTCCCATGCTCCACACAAAATGTAACACGCCACTGTTTATCTCTAATAACGTATCTGGTTGCCACGCCGCTCAACATCTGCCATGTAAGCACGAGGTCAGATTTAATACATGTTAATTTTTCCTCATTAAATTCTTCCAATCTCCTGCCAAGGTTCCCTTTTTGGGCCTTCCTTTGATCTTGAATTTATTCCAGGTTAACCCTTTGATAGTTCACACGTAATGATATGCCAGCGAGGAGCTGTCGTTTGAGAAGTCATAAAAATCTCAAAATAATGCAAAACAATAATAAAATAAAAAACATCTCATATTACTGTCGGATTACTTCAAACTAACCAGAGGAGGCTGATCCTATATCTTCCACTGACTCTTGACCTTATATTCCCATTAATAACAGGAAGCCGTGTTCGCTTCTCAAAGTGATATTAATTGATTGTTTCTGGAACGTTCGCTCAGATTAGCAAGACTCAGCTGGCGCCTTTGTGAAAATAGGTATGGCTGGCTGTGAGCTTAAGAACCTCCTTAATGTATTATTCATACCCATTTGACCTTAAAGATGGAAATGCAAATTGGTGTCAAGAATGAGAGGGATCATCGGACTTTTCAAATGTCAAACAGCCTGCCACAATTAAGACATATTCATTACAAGAACCCACAGGTCCCCCCACACCCAGCTGAGATGTAAAACACCTTCAATTAACATTTTGATGATTATCTCGCCTCAGCGGCTCCTGCACACTTTCATTTGCAATCCTTAATATTGTTACGTGTTGCTCTGCTTCAACTCTCCTCTGTGATAATTATTTTCCTAAAAAGCCATTTTACTATTATTTTTGGGATATTTTAATGAATTTCTTTAAATCCACACAATGGCACACACACACACACACACACACACACACACACACACACACACACACACACAAGGTAATCTGGTGTCATGATGTGCTGTAATCACTTTTTTCCCCACTGTATGTCAATACTGCCATCTGCTGATAAGGTCAAACGCTGACACAACCGCCTCATGTGGAGAGAATATCCTCATCATGTCAGTGACTAACCTGTGGGTGGCAGTAATAACACAAATGTTATCTCCCCCCGCTAAGGAAAAAAAAAAGTACCCATATAATAATAAATATGACATTTAATTCTTCAGCAGCGCTCTCCCCGCCTCCACAAGTTCAGGTCAGTTGAGCACAATGGGAGGATATCAGCCTCGCGTGCAGTAGCATCTGTAGCTGAAGCCAGCCTAAATATTTAGTCTCCCCTCATTTCCACATGTGCCATTATAAAAAAAAAAAAAAAAAAAGTAATGCAGCCATCAAGTTGTGTCCTCCTCCCACTGAACGTCCAACAGAGATTCACAGACACTGTGATTCCTCAATAACCTCTACACACACCAAGATATTTTCAGGTATGTGTAAAGGAAATATGCAATGACTATTTTTGAAAAGAGGAAGCGGAGCCTTTACAACTTCCCAGTTTGACCAACTGTCATATACCAGTAACAGCATTTCAATCACAAGTGGACAGCTGCTTCAAATCTACTACTGCTACAATGATTGGCTGTGGGACATGTGACTTTACTGTAACTCTCACCCCAGTGACATTTGCAAGCATAGCTTCAGAACTGCTTTAAATATGTTTCCCTTTAGCTCGTAGTACTTTTTTTTATTTATTTCCAAGGCTCTGTTCTGGTTGTGTCTGGTAAGGTGATATCTTGTTGCTTATCTGCTTGCTCGGTTGGTTGGTTGGATTTCAGGGTCAGAAGTTCACTTTGTTTAACAAGTTTTGTTACACCTGACTGGAGCACTGTGAAATTGTTAGGAAAGGGTTTTTTTTAGATAACACTCGACAACAATAACAGGTGCAACGCAAGCAGAAAACTCAACCGGAGGCGTGAATCCAAATCACAGCTTTTGAAGGGGAAAGAGTTTTTGGCTTTCAAGGTACTCAAGCCAACAACTTCCAGACTCGCAAAGCCGTTATCGTCATATCTAAATAGTTACTATAAATACAATTGTAAAAAATAAAGTTCACAGAGTTCCTTCATGCCCTCTGCAGTTGTTTTGGTAATACTTAGGATAATAGCCATTAATCAATGGTAAATTTATAGTTAATTAAACGTTGGTTGATTTATTTCCCTGTTCACTTCGGTTGTGGAAAATGATGACAGTAACTAACTTGAAAATGTCACTTGCTCATTTGATATGCCAATATTAAATTAAAAAATGTTAAAACCTACTAATAATGAAAGTTTATAGGACAAACGTGTTGTTTCCTTTTGTTGTAGAAGACATTTTGTTTTTCCAGAAGTTGTGTGCATTGTTTTTCTACCCAGCGAGACATTTACCTCCTAATCGCACTGTTGTCAGTGAAATGTCATGTGTGTTTGCAGAACAGGAAGGCGTGATGAACACGTATTCAGGCCTTCAGCAAGCAAACAGATATCCTGAACAAATGCATGCAAAGAAAGGGGATAATCCACGTGTGTTGCGTAAGGCAGCTGGAGTGGTGATGACTGTTGAGAACAAAGTTTGACGAGAGGAGCATGAGGAAGCATATAAATAAAACAAAAGTGGGCTGTCAGAAAAAAAAAACTATATTCAAAGACAATAAAAAGCGTAAAGCAAAAGACACTGTCAACCACTTAATGTTGGAAAAGGAGTGAGAAGTATAAACTTATTTAATCTCACCCCTCCTCCACAAGTCACTGAATGATAATCAACCAGCCTCCTTAATGGTCTGAACCTATACTATTACTAATACTATTACCTTTTATCTTCGTCATTCAAAAATATTAATTAATTACTGATGTACTATCATTATCAAACATATAAATTCATTATTTACATATCTGTATCAATCATATTTACGTTAACCATAAAGTTTTTTTTGTATATGAGTTTATTATTATATTTGATATATAGTACATATATGTCATATAATTAACTATATATAGAATATAAAATATTTGATTATGTGTATCAAATACAGTGAATAAAATACAACATGATGACTATACCTGTCTAAACTTGTAGAATAGAATATATGTAATAATGGTAATCAAAAAAATAAGAATGAATAAAAAGTAACCAAATAAATAAATAAACAGTAGCCCATGTAAACAACCTCTTCACCTTGTGTCTTTAGGCCTTCCTATTTTAAACTGCTTTATGTTTAGATTTTTTTTTTTTTTAATCAGTCCCCGGCTTCTTCGGTTGTTTAGGAGAGTGCTGTAACATGGTTTTGGCTGAACTTCTCCTTTAAGCACAGCACTTGAGTCAAAAGATACTTAGGTACTTTCCATTGTCATGTAACAGAGGCCTGTGGTGTCAGCCCTCGGCCACCGGGGGGCAGCAGTCTCCTCTCCTGTCCTGTGTGTCAGCCTGTAGAAGAAGAACAGGCGGGTTTGTACACGGAAGTAGTAACAGGACTCGTCAAAGCCTCCAACCTGTCGACCTGCATTTGTCAACGCGGATTGTGGTGTGAGCCCCAAGCAGCGACAGATTAAACGTATCTGTCTCGTCTTCTGTCGTCCTCCACAATGAGGACGTGTCTCCTGATATTCCTTGTATTTCTGAGTGGCTGCTGCTCGGTCAGAGGTGAGTGCTGTGTTGGATCGTTTTGGCTTCGCATGTCATCAGAGAGGAGCGTCTGACACCCACACAGTTTCTGTTAACCTGTTTAGCTAGTTATTCATCCACAGGTATGACCTGTTCTCACCTGCTGTTGGGTTTTTATCATTGTATTAGTTCACTAACTTGAAACGTTGTAAATGTCGTCACATGTCCCTGCTGCTGTTTAGACGGTAACAAGAGACACATACTGCGCAGTGTGGAAACAGAGACACTGGCACAGAGTGTGAATCTGTGAGGTGAGTGTGTCTCAGCCTGGAGGTGTGGAGTCACTGCAGAGGGGGTGGATATCATGACTTCAATGACTCTGATTTAACGTTGCGTCAGGAAAATGAGCCAATCCCGTAGAGTTTGCTCCCCCCATCGGTTGTGGTTTCATCATTTCCTTCTGTATTGGGCCCAGCCAGAAAAAGATCAAGAGCCACTATATTAAAGGGTCATTTTACCAATTTCACACACTGAAGTGTGTTTACACACACAGGTCCTGGGCAGCATTGATGAGATGTAACTAAGTACTCAAGTACTCTGCTTGAGCACAATTGTGAGGTATTTTGCCCTTTGCACAGCCGCTTTATACTTCCAATCCACTGTATGTTGGAAGCAATTATTGTACTTTTTACTCCACTACTTAAACTTGATAACTGAAGTTACTAGTTACTTTACAGATTTAAAGATTGTATTTTACATCAGAGCTGAAGTAGGACATAGTTGAATGTATTTTAACCAGCAATCCACTTAAAGAAAAAAGCTTCTCATCTGATACACTATGATAACCGGAAATATGCTTAATGTCGGATCTGATAGTCGGTCAACCCATACCATACAGTATATACATGCATGTGAATCTAGGTATAATTTACCTGACTTGTACTTTTGATGCGCAAGTTCATTTCATATCAATACTTTAAGACTTTTAATCAGGTACTATTCGTATTGGTGACATTTACTTTAACCAAAGTAATATATTAACACAATATCTTTTACTCAAGTATGACTTTTGTGTACTTTTAACAACACTGCTGGTGAGTACTACTAGATATGCAAAAATAGTATAGTCTAGTATGGTCTTCTGTGGCTCCAGGGGAAGTTGCATGTCATTTGATACATTTTCTCAGTGATGCAGCTCTCAAAGTTGCATTGTGGGTAATGTAGGTGAAATGATAACAATTTGTCAGATTCAATGCATTTTACTACTTAACCAGGAACACAACAGTACTTCATTTGATCTTTTGATCCAAGTTTGGCATCAGAAAAAAATGGCCGCTGTGGGAATATGGTCTATTTCAGGCATTCTTCTTCCTTTTCAAAACCTTGAGCCTACATTACCCACAATGCAACATAGCCACTGAGTGACATCACTGCAGGGAATTCATCAGATAACATGCAGCTTCCTCTTGAGCCACTAAAGGCTTTACACTACTTTGTTTTTCACATGTGCTGTAATCCTGCCCAAGACCTGTAAACACACTTTAATGTGTAAGTTACCCTGTAAATGGAGCAATTACACAATCAAAAACACACATAAAAAAACAAAACACTACAGGTTGGTATGAAGGCATATTTTTCCGTTTGAGCACCTGGGACTACTGACATTACACCCACATCTACTGCTCTTCATGTATTAGTCTATGGACCCAGTTGTCTCTAGGTTTCATTAAGTGCAGTGTACACAACAGACTATATATAGCAGCTTAATTAAACTCCTGGACAAACAGCACTCCTATCCTGAAATTAGACCTTGTTTTGTCCTTTATCAGTTTGTAACAGTCGGAACAAACACAATTTTAGTTTGGAATATGCACAATGCGAGCACAACATTAAATAAACCTAATAAATTGGAATTTGACACTTAGCTCTTCTACAAGACATGGCCACAATATTAGCTTATAATGCAGGAACCACCTTCAACGATATTACTGGTATTAATTGACCATAGACCAGCACTCACTTAACTGTATTACATTAATTAAGGCCATGGTGTTCATTTTTTGTCAGAGTTATCATTGAATTGTATGAATACTATAAAGACAGTTGTTAGTGGTGTCCTTGTACTGGTTTGCATTTTATTTAAGGGCGATTCAAATTAAGGCTCTTTTTAAGACAGACATTTTGTCACGTGATTGCAGGAAAAGCGCAGGTGTGAAAAAATCCTACTTTCATCCTTTTTTTATGGATCCGCACCAGATGTTAATGCAGTGCTCTACTAGTGCGAGCATTTGCCCCTAAATGTATGTGCGAACCGGGAAAATGATTTCGGCGCACAGTGTGCGCGCAAAGGTCACAAGTTATCATGACAACCACAAGTTGCCGTCACAGCCTATTTTTATCTGTGATCGTTCAAAAACTACAATCCTCTGGCCACAACGCACCAATCACAGTAGTTGTCTGTAATGACGCAACCAGTGTCACGTGAGAGGTGACAGGTCAACGGACTGTGGTGAAGTTAGCTTCAGGTTGGATATTCGGCGGATATTCACTCAGGTCCAGCCGCGACTTTACTGAGGTTCACCCAGTGTGCGCAGAAGAAGAAGGAGGACGGT
Source organism: Spondyliosoma cantharus (assembly GCA_900302685.1). Classification (NCBI taxonomy): domain Eukaryota; kingdom Metazoa; phylum Chordata; class Actinopteri; order Spariformes; family Sparidae; genus Spondyliosoma; species Spondyliosoma cantharus. The sequence continues at coordinate 7,656 of OMLP01041420.1, read as the reverse complement.
TAGCTCGCCTCCCGGAGTCTCGCGCTGAATCTCTGGAAACTGATTTAGGGACCTACGCCGACAAGACCCGGTTGCTATGGACGCTCCTAGCATCACAGGCCGACAGAGGAGCAGGCAGGGGCGGTGTGACCGAGGACGGAGACGCGGCTGTCGAGCGGGGCGATCAGTGAGATCTAAACGTTGCACTTGTACTTGCCATTAAAGTTACTTGGAGCTGTTAAACAGTGTGCAGACAATTCCTTTACAACATCTCTAAATACAGTATAGAGTAACATAGGCTAAATGTAAATACTGATATAAACATACATATGCAATATGATAAATAATTATACATGTTAACAGAGTCCTGCACGGGTCTTATTTTTCACCCGTTTCATCCAAAGTATTCGTCAACGCACTTCGGTTTCATTAAACAAAATGTAGGTCAAACAGTTCATTTCCAACAAGCTAGCATTAGCTACCTATTAGCTTAACCTAGATAGAGTCATATCATATTAAACATATCACACTAAAACGTACAGTTCGCTGTCAAATTCAAGTCAAAATAGTATTTTTATGTCATTAAAAAAATAATGTCATTCATGTTCAATACTCACACGTTCCTGTTCCATTTTGGTGTCGTAATGAAAAGGGGGCGCTGTCGTAAAAACATAAGGTCCATCCTACTTTCCAACGTCCGAAATGTTTTTTATCCTGAGCCATCGAAACGAAATTTCGTCCCAATTGCACTGTAAAATGTAATTCGAATAACAATAAAAGAAAGTCTAAGTCATTAAATTACTCGGCATAAATATATGAATACAAAATAATTGCAGTTTTTTAATATCGTCCATATCATAGACCCTACTGGACGAATGAGACACAGCTCTTTTTATTGTATTTTAGTGCTTCCTCTAATTTATATGAATGTTAATATGCACTTGGACAACAGACATCCTTTGTGTTTAGTACACATTGGATACAAAATGAAATGAAAAAAATGAAATCACTGTAAATTTAAAGAATTGTTTTGTGCCGCCTGAAATGAAAAAAATGAAATCAAACACTGTATATAATTTTGTTTGTGCTGCCTATTTAAGTGTGAAGTGTTCGATAAATCGATAAATACATATTTTTTGTGCTCCCAGATATTTTACTTTAGGAGCACGTTGGGGGAAAAATGTCAGGGTAGAGCCCATTAAATGGGGTCTATTCTGCTTCAGCTGCAGGACTGAGAAAAAGCTGACCAATCCGTGCTATCCGGCCCGAATAGAAAGAAAATCGGATGCCTTCATGTCTCGTTCTGCCTACGCCCCCCTCTGTCCCTCCCTCCTCCACGCCTGCACAGGTCACGTTCTCCCTGCTGAGTCCCACTGCCAGATGCACGTTCAAGTTTGTGGGGGCGTGGCTTTGGACGGAGCACTGAGGGGATGGGGAGGGGGGGGACTTGGAGGAGGTTCCACTTTCAAATCTGGCTAGCTCTCCAGGATTGTAGACCCTAGCTTTAATGTAGAAATAACTCTCTTTTTTTTTATAAACTTTATTGACACTTCTTCATTTTAACCGCCTCTAAAATTAAAATTAACATGAAATGAAAAAAGTTTTTGTCAAAATAAAATCTCTTGAATTCAACATTAAGTATGTCACTCTTCTCTGTTTTTAGGATACATCAATAAATCATAAATAAAAGCAATTACCATGATTTATAGTGTCATAGGTTCAACCCTTGCACCAAAATAGTTGTCATATTTCCCAGTGTGTGGAGGCTGTGTCTGTGACCTCGGCGTTAAGGCCTTCATGCTATGCTTTTTACAGCATATAATCTGATCATCTAAGGTAATCATCTTGGCTAATTTCATCAAGCTGGGGTAGCTGACAGAAAGAAGACAGAGGAGATTACTAACAAGGTGTGACAGAACAGACAAGCAGTGCCAACTAATATTCAAATGTTTGCAGCGGAAACGACGGAGAAAAAGAATGAGGGCAAGCAAACAGTTGTATCTAGGTCAGCAATGCAGAGCTCATAATGGTTGCAATTATTATTTCATGTCATTCTAGACACTGTTTTTCTGTTATTGTCACCATTCCCTGTGTTCTGCTGGTCAAAAATACAGTTTCAGTTGTTTTTTCTTATTAACAGGGGCTCCAGCACAAAAACCTCTGGAGGTCGATGGCACTCAACAGGCAGTGTCCAGTGCACATGATGGGAATAAAAAAGTACCTGTTACTAAGGAAGTGAACGATGAGCACAGTGCGGAACCAGCAACAGAGGATGAGACATCAGGGAAAAATGGAAAGGCAGGAGATGACGTAGACGATAAGAAAGAGGGCTCAGATGGGAAAAAGACAGAGGGCAAGGGTAGCACCACGGTAAAGGAAGACGGAGAGGGTGACACTTTGGTAAAGAAAGACGGACAGGGCAACCCCACGGTAAAGAAAGACGGACAGGGCGACGCCGCGGTAAAGAAAGACGGACAGGACGACCCCACGGTAAAGAAAGACGGACAGGACGACACCTCGGTAAAGAAAGACGGACAGGACGACGCCTCGGTAAAGAAAGACGGACAGGACGACGCCTCGGTAAAGAAAGACGGACAGGACGACACTGCGGTAAAGAAAGACGGACAGGGCGACACCTCGGTAAAGAAAGTGGGAGAGGCCGTGCCTGCCGTAGAGGCAGAGGGCGCCACCACGGTAAATGAAGTGGGAGAGGGCGACCCTGCCGTAGAGGGAGAGGGCGCCACCACGGTAAATGAAGTGGGAGAGGGCGCCACCACGGTAAATGAAGTGGGAGAGGGGGACCCTGCCGTAGTGGGAGAGGGCGCCACCATGGTAAAGAAAGAGGGAGAGAGTGACACCGAGGTAAAGAAAGAGGGAGAGAGGGATAAAGCCATAAAGAAAGAAACAAAGACAAATCAGGTTGTCCCCTATGATATAAATGATGAGGCAGAGAGCAGTCATTTCTTTGCCTACCTTGTCTCTGCAGCTGTGCTGGTGGCCGTGCTTTACATCACCTACCACAACAAGCGCAAGGTACCTGACCTTTTGTTTTCACTCAGACATCTTTGAAGCATGCTTCCTCTGTTTCCACTGACCCAGATTTGAGTTGCACTGGTGGTTTGCGCATTCTTGTTGCACCAAATGTAGATGGAAATTGGATTTTTTTTTTTTTTTTATTAAACCCAGACATTTCTCTGCTCGTTGTGTTGCAGACCTTTGTTTAATATTGTTCAGGTCTCCACTATGTGCAGTGGAATAACTGCACCATTAGTACTCATGACAGCATCAAAAACACTTGCATGTGGCCAGCTTGTACATTTTTTCACCCAGACAGGCGGTCAAATGGAATGGTCTTAAAGGATTAGTTAAGAAAATATTTCTTTTGTTACAGAGAGTTAGATGAGAAGATTGATTTATAGTTACAGTTAACAGCACTTAGCAGTTACTCTGGTTATCTGCTGCCCCCTCTTTGTTTTGAGTACTTACATATTGCACCTTTATCACAGATAGAAATGTTTATTCCTTTGTGGTGTCTCTCAGTTCTAGCATGGGCCTGTTATAGGTTGCCAGTTGATTTCAAGCTTCATACAACGGTCTAAGTCAGTTAAAAACTTATATGTTTCTCCCCAGATAATTGCCTTTGTTTTGGAAGGAAAGAAATCCAGGGCTGCACGCCGACCTAAATCTACTGAATACCAGAAGCTGGAACAGCAGGTAGGTTGTTGATATAAGAACAACATAAATGATAGTTTAATTAAATATTTTGTGATTCTTTTTTTTATTGGCTCCATTTTCTTTCAGATGTAATCTCAAGTTCTCTTGAAGCTGTTGCCTCGAGCAGTTGAATACACTGGGGGCAGTGAGAAGAGGGCGAATGGATACTGCCATCAGATATTTTCCTGGTGGACTCATTGATTTCACCTTGTGTTAAATGGACATTCTTTTATTGTTTACCTTTTTAGATGCTTATTGTGTGACTATGCAGATGACACTGTTGCCTTATTGAGGGAATTAGTGAAATGAAGTGAAGGTAAAAGTAAGCATGCTGTTTTTGCACTCGTGCCGTTATTCCACTTTTAAAAGCAACCTTGTACCTTAAGAAGGTTCTGACTCAGGATATTTCAGTAGCAGATGAAAATATTAGCTTTTTGGATTCCAGACTTGTTTGTACGGTGCATTAGTGATTGCACTGCATACCTAATTAAGCCATCTGAATCTTTGTAAAATACTGGCGGTGTACAATTTGTTTGAGCTTATTTTAAATGCCTATGAGATATAATGTATGACGAGTCCATTTAGATGTACAAAATGATCACAATGGGGTTTCTGCTGGTGTTGCTAACCATTTAGCGTTGGCCAGATGAATGTAATGGCAACCGTTGTTTTCCAAATGATGTGCTTGCACAGTGCTCACCCACTTCAAAATTGTGAGACTTTGAAGGAGACATATTATGCTGATTTTCAGGTTCATAATTCGATTTTTCATCATTCTGTAGGTTTACATGCCTTAGTGCTGAAAAAAACAGTGCTCCAATACTGCATTCCCCCTCTGTCTGAAACACTATGTTTACCTCCTGTCTCTTTAAGGCCCCCCTTCTGAATACCCAGTCTCCTCTGATTGGTCAGCTCAAACATGACTGAACCAGCACCGCTTACAACAACAGAGCGACTTTGTTAAATCTATTCTTATATGCCAAACTAGGCACTGATTGTACAATTGTGTGACATGGTGATGTCATGTGAAGTCACAAAGTCATGGAATTAAAGGCGCAAATACTGACGAGGCGCTTCAGGAGCAGTGTTTTCTGTGGGAGAGAGCTTCTGTTGGTGTTGAATTTGCCCACTTTAAAGACCTTTTACATGCACGAGAACACTGATGGAGATAACAAAAAAGCGTAATAGGTCTCCTTTAACAGTTTGTTCTTAAAGCAATCCTTTGACATTTTGAGAAATACGATTATTTGCCCTTTTCTTGCTGAGAGTTAGATGAGAAGATCATATCACCCTCATATCTTTCTAGTAAATAGAACACTAAGGCCAAAGCTTCTGGTTAGCCTAGCCTAGCCTAGCGTAAGGACTGGACATGGGGAACCCAAAACTTCATATTTGGTGCACAGCCATAAGAGGGGAGGCTAATGTCTTTATCCAAATCTCAACAAAAAAGGGAACAAAACTATTTCCCAAAATCTTGAACTGGTCATTTCACATACAACTTATCAACTGTTGCTGTCAGGGTGGTGGGTACAGACGTTCCATTTCCGTTATCGTCAATGCAAAGAAATCTGTGTAACATGAATGGCATTGTTAAAATGTTGGATCTCTAAAGTTTGTCTATGTAGGTCGTGGTTCTGTGGTTCCTCTTTTGGTTGAACATTAATAACTTGTGCCACTTGTTACTTTGCATTCAAAAGTAAAGTTTTGTTTTGACTATTCGGACTGCACTATTAGAAAAAAAAAAACTTGGAACACTAGAAATGTGTGTGTGTGTGTGTATGTTTAGTTTAGAGATGACAGACTTGTGCCAAATTGTGAAGAATATTACTGTGATTCTGGTTTTGTGCCTGTCTCCTGCATTAACTCTATATATCCTCTGGACGGTTGTCGGAATATATGGAAGGCACTTTGTTGAAAAAGGAAAAGAAATATAACCCACTTTTTTTTTTTGGCAGAATCAAAAGGCCATATTATGCTCCGGAAATATTTTTGTATGGTGGAGTCTGCAGAGAAAATTCAGTGTTTTTATACAGTACTTTGCTTTTTCTCACGAGTGAGCAGCATAAGCAGCAGAATTAGTTTGTTAGTTCAGGCAGTTTGGCTGAAATTAGCATGAAATTAGCATGTTTGCAAGATGTTTAATGACCATATTGCTTAATAAATACGACATTTATTTCACGTTGTTTGGAATGGCTGTCCATAAAAAAAACACCCTGCTGTCCCTAAAATGTATGATTGCACAGATGTGTGTGTACTGAACCAATTAAGAGCATTGATTCTAAATTAAAAGCTTTTTGTAGTTTCTTGCCTCAAATGAGTTGAATTGACTGCCTGCACTGTCGCAGCTGCTGAGGTGGTTCAGGGCTCGTCAAACGGAAGCCTGTACAAGAAATTCTATGATCATTAAAAAGCAGTGCTGGACTGTAACTAAGTACATTTTCTAAAGTACAATATTGAGGTACGTGCTGTGTTTTACTTGAGTATTTCAATTTTCCTCTATACTTCATACTTCTACTCATCTATGTATATGAGGCAAATGTACTTTTACTGTACTACATTTATTTTAGAATGTTAGTTACTAGTCAAGTGTTGGATGCATCAGAACTAAAGAAGCCCATTTTTAAATAAATGTATTTTTTTTTTATCAACAATCAGATAAAAAAGCAAGGAGAAAAAAAACCCAAACACTGAGTCTGATCATCAGAAATGCTGAATATCATCTGGAAGATGACCAGATCTTTTAATTGTACTTTCGATAATTAAGCATATTTAAGATCTGATACTTCAGGACTTCTACTCAAGTACTATTTGTCTGGGTTACTTTTACCAAAGTAATATTTGATATCTTTATTTTACTCGAGTGTGACTTTTACAACACTCAGTAAATGTGTCGTAAAAGCATTGTTTAAATACAAAGTGGTACCAATGGCTGTTAAATCGTGTTTGACATTGATAGATTTATAAAATACTGGTAGGGCTGCACGATATGGTAAATCAGTTGTATTGTGATTAATACAGATGTTGCAATTGCTATATTACATGAATTATCCATCTCTGCATCACCATTTTCTTTTTCACTTTTTGACTGTTGGGGGATGTACCAAACAGTCTGTACCTGTTTTGTTTTGTTATAAATTTTACCTTCATCAAAAAACAGCAGCTTCTATTTTTTTTTTAATGCAGGCTAACATCTTTATTAGTTAGCCAATATTGGCTTGTCACAGACACAAATGTTCTCTCATATGCAGATATGAAAACTTCCAACGAGGCAAATGGATTTTTATTTTCACAATGTAAAAACAAAAAAAGAACATTTGGTAAAAAGACTTTCAAAAAACCAAGTCAACCAAACGAAAAGGGAACGAACAGTCAACCTATGCAAGGGATTTAATAAAGAATTTCTCCAAAACAGCCCCAGAATGTAGAAAGCCAACCCCTTCTCCACTACCTAGTTAATGTACTCATCATCTGTATACAAAAATATAGAAAACGCACTTGATGTCATTTCAGATGTTGAGGGTAATGTATAGTGTAATTATTAAATTCCCTGTGAAGATTTCTTTATCAGTGTCATTTTGGGCAATAAAGTTTATTCAACTCAGGAAGCACATTAACGCTTAATGTTGCTTCACAGCTTTAGTATCTATCTGTGTGTATGTGAACCAGTATGGATGCTCATACAGCCCTCCTCACAGTGGCATCATACTCGTGGCCTCCTCCTCGTAGATGTCTGGTATCTCTCCCATGGAGGAGGACACCATCCGGACGGAGTTGCACCCGCGGAGCTCCGTCTCATACCGGATGAGCTGCTTCCAGAAGCCCGCGTTCGGCCTCACGATGGGTCGACAGGTCCTCACCCACCTGTGGGCCTCCAGGAGGGTGGCGCCGCGGTGCTTCATCAGATAGGCCATGCACAGGGCGGAGGAGCGGCTCACCCCGGCGTTGCAGTGCACCAGCGTGCGG
>OMLP01041418.1:0-21230 GCA_900302685.1 Spondyliosoma cantharus | reverse complement strand
TGACAAGCTTAATGATTATGCTCCACTTTCTTTTTACCACAGAGGTGCAAGGTTACTCATCCAACTCAAGCATATGCCACTATGGAGCTTGTGAAAGAATTAGTTCAGAAAGCTATGCCATCGCTCAGTAATCATGTATGGCAAGACTGGAGGAGATTGGAGTAAACAATGTAGATGACCTTAACTTTGTCAAGACTGAGGATGTCGATGGAATTCTGCCACCTATTCAGCGGAGAAGACTAATTCAAGCTTTCAGTGCAGGTAAGTTTTTACATTTATAAACCAAATCTTTCTGCGCTGTACCATCTGTATAAATCCTATAATCCACAGGTTACCATTTTTACAGACTTGGAATAATTATTATAATTATTTTTCGGAGTGTATGTAAAATTTGGATCACAGTGTTCTGCTGCCCTGTTGAAAAAGTGAAAACTTGAATTCAAAAATTCAAAGAAGGCATGTGAGTATGATACATTTTATTCATAAGTGGAGCGAGCGTATAACAGTTACCGTGGGCAGAAAACCATCACCTAGGGCAGATTTATATGAATACTGATGTTCAAAAATGAAGACTGCTCTGATAAAGAAAAATTCCATTGGGTGTGAGAGATACTGGTGAGTGTCCACTGGTGGGATTAGCAGAATTGTAGAGATTAAAGGTAATCTATAAATGACTATTTTATAAAGGAATGGAGGATAGAAGGAAGGAAGGAAGGAAGGGTAAAAGAAAGGAAGGAAGGAAGTAATACAAATTCAGAAGATGATTAGGATTGATTTATATTTTAAATGAATGTAAATGGGGCGGCTGTAGCTCAGTGGGTAGAGCCGTTCGATCAGTGATCCCGGAGGGGACTGAGCTACATGTTTAAGTTGCTCCTGATGTGCAGTTTGCACCATGCGTGGCATCCTCTGCCATCAGTAAGGGTCCTGCAATGAGCTGGCGACTCATTCAGGGGTGTACCATGGCCTTCACCCATCGATAATGACAATAAATAAATAATATATTTATGACATCAAAATATTGTCAAGTTTAGAAAGCTAAACCTAGCTGCTGGCTGATTTTTAAGATAAACAGTTTGACTACATTTAGACAATTTCAGCTTGTTCATAACACTTTACTAGCTAAACCAGTGCAATGTGGTTTTGTAAAACATACCGCCGGTGACATGCATTTATTCATATCATACCTGGATTGTTATAGATTAAATCTTACATATAAATGTAGCATCGGTCATTTCATAAATTTTTGGTGATGTTGTTTATGTTATCCATAGAGTCACAAGCTGTACTTGGCTCTGCTTCGACATCTCTGCAACACAATGTCCATCTGCCCCAAACTCCACCTCCGACACCTGGTCCCAAGGAGGATTCTCCGTCCCGGGAGACATATGATGTACCATGGCACAAAATGCTCTCAAACCTCATGCTTGCCTTAAGTGAGAAGAAGAGACCAAAGCCTAAAGAGAGAAGAGAGGTGGTTCGTGTAGTCATTGACAATGTACTCAGTAAAGAGCGCGGAAGGCCTGGAAGAGCAAAGCTGCGGGAGATTGCCAAGAAGATTGTAGAGCAATATCCCTGCTCTTTTCAAGACAGAGAGCTCAATGGAACTATAGTCATTGGAACAGGATATGATGCTCTCTTCATACAGCTAGAAAACAGACTTGAAAATATTAGAAGGCCATTTACCTTCAGCTCAACAAAGAGGCCAGCAGAGGGTGAAGACGCAGCAAGGAAAAAGTCCACACTGTCAGATCGTTATGGATGTGTGGAGTGGCAGCCTGCTATTGAGGATATAGCAGAACTAGAGTCTAAACAAGAGGACTTGAAAAGTGCCTTCAAAACCCGTCATCTTCAGGAGTTGTGTGTTCGCAAATTGATGACTGAATCATATTCCATCCAGCTTGCAACTATCAACAAAGGAAGCACTGTAAAAACAGTACTGGAAGAGTGGCCCTTCCTTTTTGAAGCTGTTCACCTGTTTGACCACACATGTACCCTCCTTGGCTTATCAGTGCAAACAAAGCTGGCAGAGGAAATGTCCAGAAAGGGAAAGGGCATCAAAGACTTCCTCGACTCAAATGGGATGAAGATGCCACCAGGTGAAGATCCAGTACAGCTGATCTCAGGCACTGCGAAATTCTTCAAGGAAAAGCCTGATCTCCTTTTCTACCAAAGTGAGGTAGGTTTATACTTTTTATTATGTTGTTTTTGTTTTGCAGATATTCATTAGACCTATTTTCGTAATGGCTTGCATGGATTTAAACCCCAGAAAATGAACACAAGATGCATCAGTATTTTCACAGACTTTGGACACACCCACAATAAAAGAAAAATGTGATTTTAATTTCCCTTCACTAAAAAAATAAAAAAAAAGCCCCTTTATGTATGGGTTATGGTTCTCTCACCTATCTCTCTCACCTTGTTTAAAACACATTTTATAAAGATATCAGTAATATCCCACTTATTTGGTTTGTTTTCTGACAAATGGAATTCCTTTGCTGCTGCCTTTTCATTTACGTGCCACCCTGCTCATCCTAACAACGATATCTCTTGGTGAAATATGTTTCAATATTCATGATCTGAAAACCAAAGGGTTCTAATGTTAAAGGTACACAGTAACTTTTTTAATGGGCCAAAAAACAAACTTTTTTCTTTTTTACATCTTAAAGTATCTTTTTGCTCTGACAGAGCTCTTGATACAAGGATTATCAGTTTGTATAAGAGCTAAAAATGAGTTTTCGATGTACTTTAAAGCTCTTAACAAAAATTGAGCTTTCGAGGTTTAGGCATATTGTAGTTACTACTACCTAGTAATTTATGATGCAAGTATTACTATACTGTATACAGTAAATATATACAGTAAATACTGTATACATTGGAATCATAGTTCATGACATTCGTGTTTCTTTGATATTTTATTTTACAACAACAGGAGTCAACTGCTGCTGGACTGAGCATCCCAAGCACCCCTTGCATCCTTATTATGGGTATGTAGTCTGTATAATATTTAGGCATGCATGTTATGGATTTCACTTACTCCTACTCTTTACTGTTAACTCTTACTCTTTATCCTTACTTTTTACTCTTTACTCTTTACTCTTACTTTTTACTCCTTTACTATCTGTGCAAAGCGCAAGTCAGTTTAAGTTAAGCTGCATGCTTAAAAATACTTCTGCTTCATCCAATGTAAATGTAGTGGAGTAAAAGTCCTGATAAATATAAAAACCTCCAAAAAAACTACTGAAGTACAGTAAATAAATACTTGTACTTAGCTAAGACAATTGGGACACTTTTTCTTTGTTTTTTTGTTTTTTTGCAGTCAAAGTTAAAAAATAAATTAAAATGCAGCTCTTTGTTGAACAAAGGCCACACCACTCATAAAAAGAATAATATAAGGTAGCCAGATTTAAATAATTATGTTTGCAGTGGTTTTCTGAAGTGGATGTGTATTGTTTTTATTTTTTTTTGTTAATATTTTTTATTTTTTTTTGTTAATATTTTCTGTCTTCTAATATCTAATCTCTGTTTAAGGTGATCAACCTCAAGATTGCTGTCGATCAGGAAGTTGTCAATGACCATATCAACTCCCTCATTGTGGCCCTGAGCTACGCTATCTCTTTGTTTTATGTTTAAAACATAAAATACCCAAAGGAGATGTCAATCACCCTGGAATTCATACAAAGGTAAGCAACTCTTTGTTTATGTTTTGAAATGTTATGTATAGAGCATTTTGTGTTGCTGTTTATTAAGTTGGACATTGTAAATACAGTCACCAATCACTTCATTAGGTACATCTGTGCAATATAATATACATTCTTCTTTTACGAAGCTTTTACATTTTCAGTTTTTGTTGACACTGTCAGAAAGGTGATGACTATACTTTGTTTATTATTGAGGTCATAGTGAATGTTGGTGGTGTACTTGAGTGCATTATATTGAGTGTTGTCCTTATACTTCATACATTTTTAATGGTCGATCAAAAATATATACTAAAATATATAACAACTGTATAATACCTGTTTATATATTTTTGATGGACCATTAAAAATTAAACTGTGACATCCATCAGCCTTTGGAGTGGACATTCCTTTTGTCTGCTTTTCCTGCTTTCTTCTGGACCCTGGAGTTTATCCATACATTGAGGAGGACAAAATATTAGGAACACATATTAGGAACACTTTTCTTGCACCAGCACCACCCACTACAACCTCAATAAATAAACATAAAGTATAATTATCACCTTCACTTATCACCTCTGACAGAGCTGTTGTGTTGGATTGCAGTAGATTGCACAGGTGTACCTAATGAAGTGGCTGGTGAGTGTATAGTGTAAGACGTATTTCTGCTGACAAACTCACATGACTGAGATGCAAATGGAAACCATTTGAAACATTAAGTTGTAGCATTATTAATGCAGTAGCTGAATTGGAAAGTATTAAGTATGGCAATTTGATCATTTCATGGTCGATTTATTTGTCCCCAATTAAGACCAGCCGATTTTCAGCTGATCGGTCATGACCGGTGACTGGCTGATCAGAATCTTATATAAGATTTTTAACCAGATTATTAATGGATAAAAGGATTTACACATGTTAATTTATTCTAGTAGTTGTCCTGTAATGGAACAATACTCAAATTGGATTTATGAGGATTTTTCCATCTCAACTTAGTCTGCATGTTACTCTATCAGTTTCATTCATTTCATTACTTGTGTTGCTAAAAAAGAAATCTTTCTTTATTCTTTAAGAGTTTTTCTGGGAATAAATCCTGAGTGAGGGTCAAAGGCAGAGAAGAAGGGGACCAAACACCAGCACATTCCTCCAAGACTGCTGAAGTTCCTGTCTGAACTAAAAAACTTCGAAAATCCATGAATGGCAATTTGAGTTGTTTTACTGTTGATGATGATTTTTGCCATGTATTTGGAAATGTTTAAAAAGAAAAAGTTTAAAAGCTGTTTTACTTGTTTGTGACCACCTTTTGGTGAAACACCATTATTGTCATGTTATTAATGAATGTATAGTTGTTTACTCTGTTGCTGTTTAAGCAGCCTTCTACAAAATGAGCACTTTTTAATGGTGCTTTGCACATAGTTCAATGAATTGTCGTTCAATGCATTGTTTTAATCTGTTATGTGTTTAAAGCTAACACAAAATATTGAATGAACTAGGGATGCCCCAATCACTTCATAATCTTCCTCTCCAACAAATATGGGAATTCTCAGATTCCATATGATGATCTATTGGGCCATCCCTAGAATGTACTTTATGAATCTTAATTTTAATGTAATTTGTTTTATTCTGTTTGTTGCTTTTTTAAAGCAAAAAGTCTAATCCAAAACACTGTGCTTTGCACATAGTTCAATGAATTGTCATTCAATGTATTGTTTTAGTCTGTTATGTGTTTAAAGCAAACACAAAATATTGAATGAACTAGGGATGCCCCAATCACTTCATAATCCTCCTCTCCAACAAATATTGGAATTCTCAGATCTCATATGATGATCTATTGGGCCATTCATAGAATGCACTTTATGAATCTTAATTTTAATGTTTTTAATTTATTATATTCTGTTTGTTGCTGTTTTAAAGCAAAAAGTGTGATCCAAAACATGGTGCTTTGCATATTGTTAAAATAATTCGTAAAAAACTTGTCATTTAAAAATGAAGCCATTGAATGCACTTTTATACATATCCTTCATGGCATAAAACATCAATGTGTTCAATTTGTATATGTTGTGGTGATTGTAGTTGATCATGTTGCTGTATTGGATGTTTAGTTATTTTAACTCATTACATTACATTACATTGGTCTGGTGATGGATACCATTTGTCATTGTATTTTAGCATTAGAGTGGAAGAAAACATATGTTTATTTGCCAGAAAATGTAGGCTGCTACTGACTATTCAGAATGTTATGTTTCAGATTTAAAGAAACTGTCCATAGAAATGGTACAGATTTTTCAGTGGTGAAGACATTTCTTGGTAGCAAATGCTACTGAGGATATACCGTAAATCTACGGAATTATCCATTCTAGGATTAACAGAAGTGTCTGTGAATAAACAGAATATACTGTAAATCTACGGAATTATCCGTTGTAGGATTAACAGAAGTGTCTGTGAATAAACAGAGAATATACCATAAATCTACAGAATTATCCGTTTTAGGATTAGCAGAAGTGTCCGTGACATTAACGGATAAATTCCTGGTAATTTTCTGCCAGGACTTTATCCGTTTCTTTACGGATTTTTTTTTACAGTGTAACGGTGATGATCATTTCAGCTAATTGTCTCAGGGGCATAGATGCAGCCTTTATGGTTACAAGAAAGAATTTGTAAAACAATTCCAATTTGAGACCAGACATGTGTGAATATGGTGAATATAGCTGTTTCATTAAGCTGTTCAAACCATCTCGTCTCTCTCACCCTCTCTACTGCCACTAACATCCTGTTTTTGTTGCTGATTATATATATAGTTCGTCTTTGTATAAGGGCCTGTTAAATAAAAGTTGAAACAAAAAGTTTGATAAATTTACATTCAGAAATCATTTGACTAATAGTGCAAAAAATGTCAATTATTTTCATGCTTACAATCTTTTACTTAGGCAGATATGAAGCATCCATTTCTTATCAAGTCACCTGTGAAATAACTGAGCTTATGACTGTATAGGGTGAGAAGAATTGTTTTTTTGTTTTTTCAGTTATAGGAGTCTCACCAGTGTCACATGTCAAAGGTTTAAAAAAAGAAACATTTTGCCTGTCTCTGGCAGTTCACAACTGTTTTTGTGTATTGATGTTTTTCCACAGCTTCATTCTGGAATACAGACCATTTGAAGTTTTACTTTTGATTTAACCTGCAGGTGATGGTTAAAGAATGAAATTAAAGGACTTGATAATCCATATTTGGCGTCACACATTCTTGTCACACATCCTTTCACCCAGTGTCAGTAACCCCCTGACTCCATCCACCCACAGACTTTTACAAACAGACTAAATTGCACTACAAATCTGCACTGTAAATAACATATTGTATTGTATATATACTTAAATATATATTTATAATAGACCGGACCTTACACTTGACACTTTACTTACTTAGTGGTTTAATTTTTATATCATTCTTTTGTTTTTCTAGTTGAATGTTTGTCATGTTATGTTTAAGTTTATGTTCATGTTTACGTCTGTACATTGTGAGCAAAGGAAAAAAGTCAAATTCCTTGTATGTGTTCACATACTTGACCAATAAAGCTGATTCTGATTCTGATTCTGATTTTCAGCGTCTACAAGTGAAGGCTTTCTCTTAATACCTGAAAAACTAAAACTAAAGCTAAAATTAAATAAAAACTAAGAAACTAGTCAATTCCTCAAAAGAAAAACTAAATTAAAACTACTAAATCATTTGTTGAACTAACTAAAACTAAACTGAAATAAAAAAAAAGCAAACTGGAAAACTGAATAAAAATAAAAACTAATGAAAATTTCAAAACTATAATAACCTTGGTGTAGAGACCCTGGTGATACTACGAGCAAAATGTCATGTGGTGTCGAGCCTTCTTAGTATTTTAAAAATAGTGATTTTGATGCTATTGTAAAAGTGCCCCTAGCACTCCCATTGAAAATGATTTTGACCCGAAAAACAAAAATACGGTCAAGTGGCTCTTTCGTCGTAATTATAATTTGAAACTAAGGTTTCACTCAGGTGCATTCACAAAAAAAGTCTAGGTTGCATTTTGGCAAGAGTTTCACTTTAAGGCAGAAAAAAGAAAGTTTAATTCAAATGAGCAGAACTCTTACCCTGCTGTTAGACTCTCGGCCCATTAAATGTGATAATTAAGTACAAGATAAATTAATGTTATGCCAAATTAAGACATTAAGACAGCAGCTCGTCTCTGCAGTCTTTAAATCTACACCTTACGTGAATTACAGCAATATCTATATCGGTGTAAAGTACTTGAGAGCCTCTTATCAGCACCAGGGAAATATCTGAATGTGTCATCATTGAAGTCAGTGGAAATGGAGACACAGCTGATCATTAAAGCTGCCTGGAGTCGGGCGAGAAGGTTGACTGAGCATGACTCCATGTCAGCACAGTCTTGAGAATGTGAAAATGGAGAATGAAACAGGAGGGGACCTCTTGGGAGAATCAGAAGGGTGAGACACACAAAAATAAGAAATGTGTGGGGGTTTATTGTCTGATTTCAAACTGTGCTAAAGAATATCACACACATGCACACCAAATATGAAAGTGTTACACAGTGAATGTAGGAGTCCTCGTATCCTCTGAGTGCTCTACGCTCTTCAAATATCTTTGTTATCGATCCGGTTGAGCCCAGTGTGCTTTCCACAACAGCAAATGGATTCTGCGACCTCTGCTTCTCTTTGATAATAGTTTGTTACAATACAGAGCCCCAACAGGAGCTTTTGTATTCAAGGTCCAGGAGCAGAGAGAGCACTGAGTGGTAGAGGTATCTGAAACCACTCTGAGCCAACACTATTTGAATGTATGTAAAGAAATACAAGCAGAGGGAGGAGCATGCAGAGCGGAGACAAACACACCTTCTGTAATTTGCTGCAGGAGATTTGCTGTAATAACACTTGGAAATAATTGAAGGTGAGCTGAACAAGACTTCTGGCTGCAGCAGCATACTCTAAAGTTAGTGTTAGAAGGTAGATTTCACTCTTCCTGAAGTCCAGAGCAAAGCTTCCATTTATACTTAAATTTACACGTACTTTGTGTGATTCTCTGTATCCTCTGTCGCTCTGCCTAGCTGTACTCTCTTCAAACAATAATAATAATGATTATAGTACTGCAAAATAATGATCTCTTGCAATAAATATGTATGAGCATCTAGGTAACAGTATTACAAGATCATCAAAGTTGAAATCATCACATCTGCCTATTAGTATTACTAGAGAGTATATCTGGTTCTGTTGCATCAATTTTGACCCTTTCTATCAGCTGTCCGACTGACAGTGCAGTAGGAGTGCAATGTTGGAAACGTTAGTTTAACATAAAGTACAAAAATGTCTGATCTGATATCATCCACCGAGGAAGATTTTTAGATAGGACAAGAAATAAGATTTATATGTCAAATACCTGACACCACATGGTTACCCTTGAGTGAAAGTCTTTAGACTTTAAAACATTGTGTATTATTAATGATGTGTTAACATTTAAAGGCCCCAAAAGCATATTTTCTGAATCAGCACCTTCATTTGAGCAGTGAACCATCATGGGCACAACCTTTTCTGAAAAAGATCAAACAGTTTTTGTTATTTCACTTGTGAAATTGACTAGTTTTTGTGCTTTCTGAGCTCCTCACTTCTTTGAACAATGTTCAGTACTTGAGTGAAATAAAGACATCGTGATAATATGCCTGGCCATGTACTAAAAACATTTGCCTCTCAGCTAGCTGATGTTTTTACGGACATTTTTAACACTCACAGGAGAGTGAGATGTTAGTTCCATCCTGCCTAAAGGCAGCCATCATTGTTCCTGTACCTAAAAAGTCTGCTTTGTCTAAATGACTACCGCCCTCTCACCCCATCCAAATGAAGTTCTTTGAGCAAAATGGTTGTCTAGCGTCAGAATCAGAATCAGAAATCCTTTAATGTCCCGCAGATGGGGAAATTTGTTTTTTCACAGCAGTGATAGAATATTACAAGAGCAAAAACCAATAGGAAAAATAAACAATATAATTAAAAAGGGAAGACATAGAATAGAATAGACTTATATACATATTTACATGGTATAGTGCAAAATTAACAGCACATTTTTATACACAGATTTTAAATAATAAGCAATAAATATGGGTGTAAGGAAATTGACCAAATGGTGCAAA
Organism: Spondyliosoma cantharus; assembly: GCA_900302685.1. Taxonomy (NCBI): domain Eukaryota; kingdom Metazoa; phylum Chordata; class Actinopteri; order Spariformes; family Sparidae; genus Spondyliosoma; species Spondyliosoma cantharus. The sequence continues at coordinate 11,392 of OMLP01041418.1, read as the reverse complement.
AACAGAAATGAGTTTTGTAACACACTTATTGCACAGTGCAGAGTGAGGTCTAAAGGGAGCAGTGCTGGTTGTACAGTCTCACAGCAGCAGTAAGGAAGGACCTGCGATACCTCTCCTTTACACACTTTGGGTGGTCTGTTGCTGAAGGAGCTGCCCAGTGCTGTGAGAGTGACCTGCAGGGGGTGGGACTCCTTCACCAGCAGCGATGACAGCTTGTCCATCATCCTGCTCTCTCCCACCACCTGCACTGAGTCAAGAGGGCATCCCAGGGTGGAGCTGGCCTTCTTGATAAGTTTATCAAGTCTCCTCCTATCTGCTGCCGAGATGCTGCTGCTCCAGCAGACTACTCCATAGAAAATGGCTGATGCCACCACAGAGTCATAGAAAGAGGTCAGGAGTGCCCACAGCACTCCAAAGGACCTGAGCTTCCTCAGCAGATACAGCCTGCTCTGACCTTTCTTGTATGTAGCTGCATATCAAAGACAACATCCCTGCCAGCTTGGACCCTTACCAGTATGCTTTCAGAGCCAACAGATCCACAGAGGATGTCTTTTCTATCCTTCACTCAGTCTCCACACACCTGGAGACAGCAGCTACATCAGAATACTGTCTATTGACTTCAGCTCAGCATTCAACAAAATTTCACCGACGAAACACTCTGGGATTCAGTACAACACTCTGCAACTGGATATTGGACTTCTCTTATGTATGTCTTGGACATACTCCTTGATTAATTTATGTACAGAGACCCAACATTTTTCCCAACAAAACTGCATTTTAAACAGGCAAAAATAAACTCTCAAGGAAACCCGGACTCAAGGGAGGGAATGGAGAAAAGTAAGAAGGGGTAAAGCAATTACAGCTTTATTATTGAAATGATGATGATGAAAGTAGAAGTCAAGCAGGACCACAGCAGGAGGACTACCATCCATGGGAACCTGTGAGATGAGAGAGCACAGAGACTCTGGATAAGAAGTCAAGTCAGTAACATGTATTAATAAGGTATGAATGTGTACATCCCCCGGAAGGCTAAACCTATGGCAGCATTGCTAAGAGCCTGTGCAGTCCCAAAACAATTCCTGACCCTCCTCTATATGAGTGCTCAGCCACCTCATGTTCACAGATACTGCACTCCCAGACATCAGGAGAATTGCATTATGAAGTATGAGGACCACAACACCATCATCGGACGCATTACAAACAACGATGAGAGTTCATTTCAGGAGGAAATCAACAGTCTTGCAGAGTGGTACACAGAACGAACTACTGCTCATTGTCAGCAAACCAAGGAGCTGATTGTTGATTTAGGAAAAAAAGAGGCAAATATACACATCCCTGTCTACATCAATGGAGTTGTTATACAGTTATAGTGTACTTCAATTACCATCACTCAGAACCTATCTTGGTCATCACACATCCACACCCTGATTAAAAAAGCACAGAAAAGGTTCTTCTTCCTACAGAAACTTTGTGCTGACTGGAAACATCACAGGCTGGCATGGTTCATAACAGCGCAGGACAGGAAGACTCAGGTAGCAGCAGGTGATTAAACTGCCCAGAACAGATACTGATGGGATCCACAGATGTAGTCATTCATTGTGGATTTCAAAATGGACTCTGACCTGAACTCAGTTACCCAGAATTGCCCAGTCTTCACACCTAGGTGCAAAGACTGCCAAGAGACCCAGTTTTGACTTACTATTGGTCAGGGTGACAGACCCCCCCACTGACCAGGTAGTCAAAACGCCAGCTCCTTCCTTTGTTCTCCCTCTTTCCTCACAGGGCTGCCTGCCCCCCAGTTCTCTTCTCAACTCTCTTCTCCCAACAACTCCACAATCCAAGGAACAGGCAGCAAGTTAGCACTGAGATGCTACCCCTGCAAAGGAAACGAGCAACCAATTCCCTCATCCATCTTCTTTCATCGGCCATTGCACAGGAAGGACAGCGCTGTTCAACATTGGGATTACAACATTCTCCTGTTTGGCTCATCAGCCAAGGAACCACCAGCACCTTTTCTTCAAAGACTGGCAATGTTGACCTGGCCTGACCTGGGCCTAGATAGCACACAGCATAGCATACAGATGCTGGTGTTTGTGAACAGAACAGTTATGGGTCAGTCAGAACTGCAGGACATCACTCAGCCCATCATCATCCCCCAGTGGCACCAGTACGCCCCAAACTTCATGTTCATGGATGACAACACTCCCCCACATTGTGCTTGTGCGGTCACCACACATCCCCAGCAGGTTGATGTCCCTCACATGGAATAGCCAGCCATGTCACCCAACCTGGATAGCATAGAGCATTTCTGGGATGAGCTGAAGCATCACTTCTCTCTGTGATTCACCACCACGTGACCTCCAGGGAGCCTGAGCCTGAGAACATCTAGTGACGAGTAAAAGATGTCAGGCTGTCATCGATGCACATGGTGGGAATAACTGTTTTTGACTTGTGTTGATTATCAAGTGAAGGGTATGTGTCCAGAGTCGGATATTGGATATGCCAGAAAAGTCCAATGAAATGAGCCTCATTATTCTTAGGGACCAAAGATATTCACAAAACACAAAATACACATTCAGATATGTCACAGAATAAACAATAAGTAAATTGTAAAATATCCCAATATCCTTTAAAGTTATACTTAATTACTTGAGTTAGTTACAGAGACAAATAAAAACTTTACCTTAATATCAACAAAATATGTTCCATGTAGAGGCAACCTGGTATCACCAATGATGAATAATCCTTAAACTTCTTCTGACAATAGTGGACTTCATGAAGATCATAGGAGTCAGCATTTTATTGATGTCACCCTCCATAATCTGTCAGGAATACAAGTTTCTCATACTGGGAGACTGGTATTTTAACAGCTCAGTACAAGGAGATATAGAGAGCATATTCATAAACAAAAGGAAATATCATAGGCTGTTGGTAGGATAATCCCTCCTGGCAGTTTCCTCATAGACTTGCACGGAGTTGCACATTTTTTCCTGGACAGGTAGGTAACATCACAAAGGCTGTCTAGCACTCAGTTCTTATACATCGGTCCCTGTATGAACACTGCAATCATTGAACTGATCTGTATGTGCAGTTCAAGCCTCACTTGCAGGCAAAGCAGTCGAACAGTAGTGTGTTCTCCTTGGAAGTGATGACGGCAGATGATGAAACAGTGCACCAGAGAGCTGAGAACACATTGAAATAAAATAATGACTGATGCACTGGCAAGTTTGGAAGCACACCGGTACAGAGGTGGTCTGACGGGTCAGACTCCTCACGGTGGAGATGGAGGGAGAAAGAAGGCAGAGAGACTTGATGGCCATGACAGGATCCTTGGTGGGAAATAAATGAATAGATTTCTCTTTTGGCTTGAGTTAGTTTCAACATCCCTCTCTCTCTCCTACACAGGGTTATTCACTGAATTTCTCCTCTTCTCTCTTCTAGCTTGCTCATATCTATAATTTCCACTCTGTACCTCCAGTCCCTCTAGTTGTCTCTGTTTTAACATTTTAGCTGTGTTTACATGGACCCTAATATTCCACTCATCATCAAAATAATCACAATCAGCTCAATCAGAATCAACATGCCTCATGTCACCACTTCATTTGGCAGAGACTGATCCGATCTGGTGTTATCATAGGAAATTTTAATCAGATTGATAGGGATGTTGTGAATGCCCAGTGATGCTTTCTCTGTGGCTGGAACAATTATATTCTTTCTACGCATGTTTACCCCTTGTGGGGGTGATGTGAACGAGTGTCTGGCAAATGGAAAATGACTCACATTCCCACGTTGGACCTCGTGCAGCAGTTTCTTATAGTTTCTCTTACTTTTTTGTCAATCCAATGTGCTCCAACTGTGCGTTCTACCACAGAGTGGGTGCACTCAGCCATGGAGTGAGGACATAACCTCGGCCAGCTATGTTTTATAAAAGTTAGACTGGATGGTGGTTTTTAGAACGACAAATCATTTAGTAATCAGCCACCCATCTCCACCAGCTCCAGGAGCTACAGAACTATTCTGCAGCACAAAGGAGTCGTGTGCTCCCCCTGGCCAACGAGCCACGATGTTCAGAAGATGGCACTTTGCATTTCATATTATTTGGATGGTCACAGCATTCGGTTGAGGGATGGGAATGGATCTGGAGAGGGTCCTTAACCTCTTCAACCTGAGCGTCCCTGGTACCGGGGGCAGCTGCACATGTTGCATCATACACCATATAAGAGCTTGCTAACCATGTAGCAACATATTCATGCAGCACACCCACTTAACGGGAAGAAGCTCAGCTAAAAGCTCATGATAACCATTTCTACCTAATCGAAACACAATTCCGACACCAAGGAACTAAATGAGCACGTAGAAAAAACATGCTAGTGGCGCGTCCGCAAAATCGGCGCTAGTGACTACGCTACTTCATGCTAACGATACAAACAGCATGTCATATGAAACTGGGACTCTACAAATTCCAACAGTATAAATTTCATCACTCTACGCCACAAACACACTGAAACAGGTAGGTAGGGCCCTTTTGCCTCCTTTTTATTGCCGGATTAGCATACGGTCCGTTACTACCAGACTACAAAAAAGCTTCTTCCCCCAGGCCATACGACTCCTCAATGTTTAGGGACTGAACTGATCACCTCTGTTGCCCTTTTGTATGCTGTCTTATGTCGCTGTTTTGTATTTGTCTGATGCACTATTGCACCTCATGTAAATAATAATAATAATAACATTAATAATCATACAGTCACTTTATAAAGTATTTTTGCACTCGAGAGCAGTTAAATGTATTATTTAAAAAAAAAAAAACATTTGGCATTGTTGTTCTATGTTGTTGTTGTTTGTTTGCACTGTTTGTTTCTTGGGAAAAATTATTTCATTGTACCATGTACTGTGTGACAATAAACCTCTCTTGAATCTTGTCTTTCTCTTCATAACTTATGAAACCTGAGGCACCTCTTTGTTCTGTTTTACACCACAGTGCCCATCCTTTCTGTCCTAATTATCTCTTCTCTTCTCTTCTCTTCTCTTCTCTTCTCTTCTCTTCTCTTCTCAGTGAATCAGTGGCTCCTGAAGTAGAAGATGAAAGATGTTGAAGCTACGTCACCACAGGAGGAGATTCAGGATTCATTCAAGATGCTTTGACACTGCCAAACCACACTTAGCTGAGCAGACCAGAGAGCAGCTGAGCCTGCAGATTGGACAGACCTGAACGGACAGTTAAACTATACTTATCTCAGCAAAGCTCAATTGACTGAACTGCAAACAATCTTCTGTCCTGGCCTTCTAGATGTCTATAATCTGAACACAACTTAATGTGGGCCGGCACAGTGAGGGTACAGACCAGACATGGGTATGAAGAGGGTATAAGGACACTATTGTCTCCACTGTACTGTGCTTTTTTTTGTTGCTGTGTGAACTCACTTAGACTGGACATATAAAGACTATTATTTTCTTTGGCTGGATTTCAGAGGGATGGATGTTAGCTAAAGACTACAGTACACTCTCTTTGGCTGTGATCATCACGTGTCCACATTCAAAGCCTGTCAACAGAGGGCAGCTGTGAAAATCATCATCCACTGACTGAAGGAATTATTATTACATTTACATTAATGGTCTTAACCCCCGGTGACAAGAAACACTAAGCCGTGCTATGATGAAAAATATATTTTTTAAAATCTGCTGGTTCTGATACCAAACAGTAACTAAAGAAGGTAATTTTCAAAGAGAATGTGAAAATGTTTGAATTACAGGTGACATAACCGAAGGGGGAAAAATAGGGAGAGACTGCAACATTTTAGAGACCTGAACAGATGGAGTCACTGGAGATTGGAAAGAAATAGGTCACTCATTTTGCTTAATTTTATAATAGTTCACATGTCTTCAACGAATTTAATTAAAAAGTGGTGACAGAACTGAGCTGCTATCAGGTCCCTGCTTTGCGCATGGAAACTACAACTGATAAAAAGTCTTCCAGAGATGCTGTTTAAATGAAAGGCCTAACTCTAAAGAGCCAATCATGACTGATTCAACTTTAAGCTAGACAGCAATTGTCCAGTTATGGCAACCATAACTTGGCACAGCAGGATTGTCACACTTTGAATTTATCCATACATGGAGCTGCAGTCAGAGACAGTCAGTGTCTCGGAATTTGGAGGGTGGTGTCTTTTATATCATCTGTTTTGGGGCCTTTCCATGGCTTTGAGGGGATGACAGGAAATGTGATGAGAGAGAGGGGGAAGACAAGCAGCAGACGCCCACAGGTCAGAGTCAAGCCCTGGGTCACTGTGGCGAGGACACAGCTTCTGTGCATGAGGCACACTCTACCAACTGAGCATATTGGCGCAGGAGGTATCTTTTGAACACCTTGACAAAAATAGAAGGGCACATTAAAAAAGTTTAAGGAATATTTGTCTGCTGCAGTTGTAAGCATGACTGGCTATCTTGCGTAAAGGGGCAGTTCACCGTCAAAACAAAATTACACAAAGTCCCCCTCTTACCTGTAGTACTATTTATCCATGTACGTCTTTTGGTGTGAGTTGCTTAGTTTTGGAAAAATCAGCTGTAAAGAAGTTTGTCTTTTGTTAAGTATAATAGAACAAGGTGGCACCCAGCTTGTGGTGCTTGGCATCAAAAAAATACATTTGAAAACCAAAAATAATGACCTAGTTACACAACATAATCCACAGACCTTTTTGTGAGATGTTTCATGAAGGAACTATTTTTCTCCTACCAGACTACACCTGCAAACCATGTCACCACGCAGAAGGAAAGGCACATCTACTCATAAATGACAGCGCGGGATGTGAACACTAATGGTGTCCTCTTTGGCTGTGCAGTCACATTAGCTAGCTTAGTTAGCAGTTTGTTTGTTTTTTACTTTGGAGTGAACTGTCCCTTTAACATTCTCCCAATAGAAGTATTTCCAAAAGGAAGGGGCATGTCATAAGCCTAGAACTACATTATTTAGTGCAGTTACAGCCAATGTTACCTGTTCATATTCTGTTCTCTGTGTGTGCACTGTGAGAAGCTAGCACCAATTACAGCACTAACTGAATGAATGAATGAATGAATGAATAGTTTTATTTCGGTTACAATATACGATACTTAAATTATGTGCAATCAACTAACAAAATATTACCATACATGCTTCCACTAAATATTTTCTCATAACAAAATTGTAAACAAACTCTGTAACCGAAAAAGGAATAGGCTGAAGTCAAGGCTTAGTTTTGCCTATCCAGTACAATCCATAAAATAACCCAGAATATCAGTAATACAAAGAAGAAAAAAAAAAACATAACAAAAATGTACTCTAAATTATTCTTCTTAATCATTTCATATTTTAGTCATTTTACATTGTAATCCTTAATTATTTTACTTTCAATGTTTTTTTTGAAACTCAACAGTGATCTACACAATTTCAATTCATCACTAAGTCCATTCCATAATTTAACTCCCAAAAATGAAACGCATCTATATTTAAAATTAGTTCTCACTTTACATATTTCTAACTAAGTGGGAAGGGCTTAGCAAAAGGTCAATTCGACATGAAACAGTGACTCATCAAGACAGGTAAGGTGAAAATTATGTTCATGTTATTTGGCAAAGTCTTAGAGTTTAATTCAAAGGTCTCATTTCAGATTTCAGCCACTTGATCTCATGTTGATGATTCCAACAACTTATGTTGACAGGAAATCACATTATTGATCATGTCTTCATGAAGTTAGGAATCACTTCTAAGTCAGTCACATATTTAAACATTTTTATGTAGACAAATCATTTAAAACAAATAAAAATCTACAGAGCTTATAGAAATGTGCAGAGTAAAAGTATATATTTTCCTTAAAAGCATGATTATGATTATGAATTCATCATGTAAAAACTGTTTGTGGGGTCCAAAATGATTGTTTTGTTTATCTCTGTGTAAGAATTCCGATGTTGATTCGAGTTTCAAATAAGGTTTGTCAGCCAATAGAATAACACCATTGATATCTGTGTTTCATCAACATCAACTGTCTTGGTAGTTGACAGATTGTGGGAAAAATGGCTGATTTCTACACTATGCAGAGTATTGTACCCATGTCCTGTACTGCCCTAACATAAGCATGATAGCATTAGACATGGTAACATTAGCTAGTGTTAGCTAGTGTTAACAACGACATCAGCTAGCTAGCATTAACAACATTGGCAAGTGCAATAAACTGGCAATCATTTGAGAAGTCAGATGACTCAAATGACAGCAGGGCTGTGACGTGGATGGAAGGGGAAAAAGTACAGATAAATTTAGTGGCTGAATGTTAACAGCTACAACTTTAATTTCAATCAGTGTCCTTGAAACTTTCAACATTACACATATTACTCACCAACATGCTGCGTGTATCCTTGAGCTCTCAGAAACACGTTGGCCGCATTTTGTCTCATGAAACACTTGCAAAGCAGATTTTTACATAGTTTTGAAATGTGCAATATTTACAACTGTGTTTCTCTGCATTGGTGCATCAGCATCACCTGTAGATCAGTGGAATACTTTAAAACCATTGGTGTGAATTTGTTTCAAGTCATCCATTGACTTGTGTGTATTTGTGCACATGACAAACGAAATGAAGGCCCACTCATAGAGGAACTGCTCTGCGTTGTTATTAGTGGTCACAGACTCCACAGGGTACCTTCAACTAGCAGATCTCAGGTAGCAACAGTTTTGTCCTTTACAGAGAAATCCAGAGTCCAGCAGCATTAAAGTACTTCAACGAAACATCCACAAGCTTGTATAGGCATGCGGAAGGACGGGGAAGGTCTCATCTTTCACATTGCAACCTACTCACATACAGCCAATAAAAAGTGATTAATGCATGTACATTGCTATAAATTGTTACATGGAGCCCCTTAAATGTTGTAAGATGGGTGACCTACAGTGAGCATATTATGGATGGAAATCACTGACTAACACAAACACAAATTGGTCATTAGCTTGATGACTGTTTTTAAGTTTGATGCGATATTGTGCGTCATAAAAGGAACAAAGCTGGGCCTTTATGTATTTTTTTTGTTTGTTCATTAAAATGCTACTGTAATAGATGGAACTGTCATTTGGTGGAGATCAGTGGGATCACATGTAGCTCAGAAGAGAAATGCACAAACTAAACCGACTACTCTGAACGTCTTGTGTTTTGGGATTGCCTGAATAAAACTCATGGTACACTTTGAGTGGTACTGTAAATATGAATTTGGATTTAGCTGGAGTAACGTGGAAATTCATACCTTTTTGACGAAAATAAAGGCTATCATTGTATGCTTAAAAAAATGTGGGATTATTGAACTAAACCCAGACTTAAGTAAGAAGTAAGTAATAGACATATATCCAACTGCAACCCAACAAATTAAGCAAAAATGTGTGAAAATTTGTATTTTTTATACATTTTGAAATGTATTTGGTCATGTTGAAACAGTAGGACGTGTATACAATCTCTATGCAGGCATCTTCGTGAATACATTTGTTGAAGAAAGCTATCAGTCAAAGCACTGACAAATGGAAGCTTAACTGAGTCATGAGCATAAAAGTCTTGTCTTGGGACTGCCCACTCTTTTGAGTAAGACAGCCAAATGATGCACCTAAACGACAACCACATCAGAGATAGATTAGGGACACAGAAGTGTCTACCCAGCTAGCAGGGAATGTTCCCACACCATTGGCTAACATTCCCTACAAGTTCTTACTATTCTTTAAAAAAAAAACGTTTTTATCTAATGTTCAAAGAACATTTTAAGGATGTTTATCATTTCAAAAAATGTTCCTATACGTTAAATGTTCAGAAAGGAAGAATGTTTTAGGTGCAACATTCTGAAGATGTTTTGGTGATGTTGTTGAAGTAACAGATTATAGAATGTTCTACTATAAAACATTCCAACAATGTTACAAAAGAGCAGAGGAAGAACATTCTGAAGGCTACATTTAGAAAATGTTTTTGGCAGGTTTTTAAGGGCTCCGATTACAGAACGTTTTTTATAGCACTTTCCCACAATGCTATACGATAACAAAGGAAGAACATTGTCAAAACAACATGCGGAAAATGCTTTCAGAATATTATTAAGGCCTACAATCCCAAAACATTTTTCTAAAACGTTCCTGTAATGTACTATGTTAACAAAGGAAAGAAGTTTTAGCTGTAACATTCTCGGGATGTTTTGGGGGTGTCAGTGAGGTAACATATTACAGAATGTTCTTCTATAAAACATTCCGAGAATGTTACATGAAAACAAAGGAAGAACATTCTAAAGGCAGCAACATTTAGAAAATGTTTTCAGGATGTTATTAGGGCCTCAGATTACATCACATTTTTAAAAAAAAAACATTTCAACAATGTTATATGATAACAAAGGAAAAACATGCTTTAAGCAACACTTGGAAAATGTTTTCGGGATGTTATTAAGGCCTCAGATCACAAAGCATTTTTTCTACAACATTCCTGTAATGTGATATGTTAACAAAGGTAGAACATTTTGTCTGCAACATTCTGAGAATGTTTTGGCGATGTTGTTGAGTTAACATATATATAATGTTCTTCTTTAAAACATTCCCACAATATTATATGATAACAAAGGAAGAACATTCCGTAAGCAACACTTGGAAAATGCTTTCGGGATGTTATTAAGGCATCAGTTCACAAAACATTTTTTTCTACAACATTCCTGTAATGTGATATGTTAACAAAGGTAGAACACTTTGTCTGCAACATTCTGAGAATGTTTTGGTGATGTTGTTGAGTTAACATATATAGAATGTTCTTCTTTAAAACATTTCCACAATGTCATATGATAACAAAGGAAAAATATTCTCAAAGCAACACTCTGAAAATATTTTCGGCATGTCTTTAAGGCCTCCAATTACAGAACATTTTTTAATAAAACATTCCCTCGATGTTACACGATATCAACAGAAAAACATTGTCAAAGCAACATGTGGAAAATGTTTTCAGGATAGTATTAAAGCCTCAGATTTCAGCATGTTTTTTTTCTAAAACGTTCCCATGATGTTATATGATAACAAAGGAAAAACATTCTGAAAGCAACACACGGAAAAAAAATTGATACCTCATATCACAGAAAAGAACATTCTAAAACATTCCTGAAATATGATATGTTAACAAAGGAAGGATGTTTTAGGTGTAACATTCTTGGGATTTTTTGGGGATGTTATTAGGGCATCAGATTACATAACTTTTTTATAAAATGTTTCCGTATTGTGATATGTTCACAAAGGAATAACATTCTCACTGCAACATTCTGAGGATGTTTGGGGGACATTGTTTTATAAATAATTCCCACAATATTACATGATAACAAAGGAAGAACTCACTGCAACATTCAGAAAATGTTTTCAGGATGTTATTAAGGC
>OMLP01041417.1:0-16910 GCA_900302685.1 Spondyliosoma cantharus | reverse complement strand
GTAGAGCTGTTCTTATTATTATTATTATTTTTTTTTAAATCATTTTTGATAAAAAAGAAAGATGTTTAGTTTTGCTGTAAAAGATTTCAGATGATGAATAAAAGGTTGAACAACCTGTTAATCACTCATTGTTAGTTACTTAATGTAATTATGAAGCTAGAATGTTCCATTTTAAGATGGAGACCTTAAAAGGTTCAAAGGTTTGTTTACTGTCATTCAATTCACGTTTAGACCTATAGAACGAAACATGTACTCAGGACAATAAAAGCAAGCAATAAAAGATAACAATAAGAATATCTCTTAAACAGACAGAAGCCATACTCGTAACATTCACAAAAAGAGGTAATTCAGCGCAGGTTAATTGTCCACAAGATAGCAGCAGTGCAGCATAACATAAAGTGATATTCAGGTCATCTGATAACAATTCCTGTATTTTTTCATATCGCAATATATATCGCAGGTTTAAAAAAAAATCGCAATGTCATTTTTTTCCAATATCGTGCAGCCCTAGCAGAGACTATGCAGGACTCGTTTCCGTTCCTCATTCTGGGAGTTGGTAGGCTCAGGGAGGACCAGTTTATATATGTAGAGGCCAGAGAAAACATGTTTTTCATGATATGGGACCTTTAAGTGATGCCACATGACATCATGAGGCTAGGTTATGTCCCCAACGAGGCTGACCTTATCTGTGTGATAGCTAACATTACTGTGAGACATCCACTTACACATAAGTGGGAGTTATTGCCAGGTATGAGTTCATTAAAATATAATTTTGTGTGCAGTAGAAATCATTTATCCTTCAACCCACCCACTAAAGTACACAGTGGGAGCCTGAAAACAGACAATATCCAGGTTTCAAGTTTTAATTGATTTTTCTGGCCCCAGTAAATACAAAACTGCCAATCTAAAGGAAATTAGAATATGAGTCACTTGGCCTTTTACAAAATGTATCCAAGTAAAGAGATGAACGACCTTGAAGCTGATTTGGAAGCTCATGAGTAAAGCTGGGTAATAAAACTTGTCTTGATAATTAGCAGGCTAAAATCTGATACAGCTGACTATGAGGCGAGCATGCTTAGTGAATTACCGGAGAAGATAATGCAATAGAAGGTGAGATGTGAATCTAAATTACCACACTGAAAAAATTAGCTGACTGCAGAAGCAAACATGGCAGCAAGTGCATTCATATGCACACTTCTGAAGCAATGATGATGGTAAGGTAAGAGTGGTTATTTCAATTGTAAACATCTTCATCTAATCAGAAAAACTCAGCTGACAGAGGCTTAATTAGTCTTACCACTCCTTAGTCTGGCTGCTTCCACCGTTTCTATTCTTCACTCACACAAAGTCACACAACGAAGTGGATATATAAAATTGTGTTTTTGAGAAAAAAGGAGCTGCTTGGCAAGAGGCAGTGAAAAAAAACCAAACTTGTTATGCGTTTGAGGCAACAGCAAAACTGCCTTCATATTAAAACAAAAACACAAGTAACAGGACATGAACTGCATTCTGGGAATCCATCAGTACAAAAAAATACAGCTCTACAAAATCCAGCTCTTTTCTGTTATGCACCCCTTACCTGTCAGTTATTCTACACCTTAACTTCAGCACCTATTAAACAACCTATGTAAAATAAAGTCACTAGGGATGTAATATTACTGCAGACTATGGAAATGCTGATTACCATCACCTGATTATTCACAGCAGTCAAGTTTCTATATGTGCACAAGAGGATGATGACCTACTAAGTGACAGTGACCATGAAAAAACATTTGTGTTACACAACCTCTTTCATATGAAAATAATTTGGCTATCTCGGGTGTGACAAACCAAACAGCAACACTGCAAAAAAAAGATGACAGCCTGTGTTTATCAGCTGACACAAGTGAAATAACCAGTCAAGGACTGTGTTTACTATAAACTGTGGTTACTGTAAACTGCAGTGAAGTGTCATCTAACAGAAGAAAACACGTCTTCCTGAAGCATAGGAATATTAAATCACTCGTTAAAGGAAAAGGTTCACCCAATAATGGAAATGTAGTCATCATCTAGTCACGCTGTGCCAATGAAAAGTCAGGCGACGTTTTGTAGCCCACAAAACATTATGGAGCTTCACAGCAAAACAGCACTGCAGCATTCTCCTAAACAGCTGAAGTGGATGGGGAATTGTTTTAAAATGTAAAAACATAAAATTGCTCCATAAAACATTCAATGTAACCCAAGTTGCGAGAAGCCCTGAGATCCGAAGTTGATTTGAAAGATGGTAGAGCTTGTGCACCCACTACAGATGGGGTAGGCTTTAACACTTTTAGTTTAGCAGTTACAGTGAGGAATTGGGCTAAAATAATTGGTGTAAGTAACGTCTTTCAAATCAATTTAGGATATCAGGGTGTCTGAAGACTTGGATTAGACCCGATCCAGATGTGTGGAGCTTTAAAAACAATTTTAAAACAAGTCCCCATCTACTTCAGCTGCAACACTGTTTTGCTGTGAAGCTCCAGGGGTTTCATGGACTATGACATTTCATGCTCATTTCAAACAGCATAATTCAGAGTTATGTCAAATTTGAACATTTATTAAACTGTAAAAAACGTAGGAATAAACAGAAAGTTGTATCATAAGAAGCTCTATGAATCCTACATGACAAAACATCAAATAACTGGAGGAGGAAAGCTTCAGAGAAGTCTACAAATGATTACTCCATGTTAACAAATCATTCAGTTCATAAGAATCCGAGTTAATGGTTGCAAGCCTCATCAAGTGGAAAAGCAAAAATACTAGAGCTGCTTCTGTGTCTGCAGTTTTAATTATTCAGACAGACTCCATCCACTTGACGTCTTTACTGGAAACTATTATTTTAATTGCAACGTTGACTTGGCAGCAGCTGTGCATTCTAATCATTTGGCACTCCAGAAACAAGATAAGACAGAGAGAGAAACCAAGTTGAGGCAGGGGCTTCAAATTTGCTCTCTTTATGGCCTCTGCAGTGCATCTATACAAAGGCCTGCCTTGAAATAATTGTGCCTGAGTGAGAAGTGTTTTGCTGAGGCGTGTCACCACCACTGTGTAGAGAGAGCAGGGACAAGTCACCCTGCCCCTGCCGCCGCATGCTGACTCATTGTGACAAACACTAATAAATAAGTGATTTATCAGGGATCCTTTGACATAAATCTCCTAGAAAGCTGTGCTGAAAATGCTGGTGGGTTCAGCTGAAACTAATCCTCTGTCCGAGTGTGGCATCTCTCCTGTCAATTATCTTTGACAGGGTTTGCAGCAACAGAAAGACATACTAGCACAAACCCATGGCTTACTGATTGGATGCTTCCCTGCATGTCTTGTCTTCATTACGTTCCCTCCTGCTCTGATTAATGAGGCATGGATGGCTTGCCAGTGCTCCTCACTGTCAGCAGAAGTGCATCACTGACCAGGCTTACACCAGAAATGACAAACCCCATAGTTTGTGCCAGGTGCATGCTTTAGTCCATTAATCTCAGACAGTTCATTTGTATAGATTTATTAATGGCATGAAGAGCACACTACAAAGTAACTTAATCAGTCAGCTACAGGCTGCATTAAGGCCTACTTTACACTTTTCAAATGACTCATACCCAGAATAAATCCAGATGCTATCGACACATTAGCCACATGCTGTAAATGTGTGTGTTAGCAAGAACACAAATCTGATTATATCCGTCCTGGTTTTCTCGAGCTACATGTTAGTCATGGTTACTGCCACTCCTGTCCAGAGGGTGGTGCTGATGAATCTGAGGCTGTTCAGTAGCCAAGACAAAAAAAAGGAAAAGATGAAAAAAATGCACTTTGACAGTTTATTCACAACAACAGCAGTTTTGCTAGCTGCCATCTTTCCATAAACTAACACAAACACATAGATACAAGCAAAACAAACATATCATTGTCGCAGGCTCTTTTGTCAAGTGACCCTAACCCCAAAAATGACACAGTCATAAACATTCATAAAGACTCCTTCATGTTCATGGCAGGTGTCATGCCATGGTTATGATGGTGTCAAGTCAGTCTTGTGCAGACAGTATCTTATACTACACAGAAGAACTGGAACCCAGAGTTTTATATCTGCATACTAATTTGGCACTCATAGGTCCACGTCCTATGTGCCAGAATGCCACTGAAAAGCTTCACAGAGGTCAGCCATCTTTGAGGTCAAAGTTGACTTGTGGCTATAAAATCTGGCAGGTGGTGTGTGCTGCTTTCAGTTGCACAGCTGTTAAAGGGAGTGTAGTTTTCTACAGTGAAAACAAAGCCTTCCTTTACGTAATACCTTCTTGTGAAAACCCACTAATGCTACGTCATAATTCAAGGAACTGAAGAACAGAGACTGCCCCATGTTTAACCATTTTTGCATCACGGCTGTTTTGTAGTCATGCATTTCTTTTCAAGCCATATCATTTTTCATGACACTTCAGCTCTAAGTACATGAAGGACGGTCGGCCATTTGCTACCATGTTAAGAGGCGAGTATTTTCTCAAGTTTGTACCTTTCTTAAGTCTTGTGAATATAGCAAACACTGAATGTGTTGATTGTGCGTGGCAGCTGTGAGATATTGAAAAGCTTGTCTGGAACAAGTGGGGCATGAGATGTCCTTAGAAACAGGACTGTGAGAGGGGCTTTTTAAGCTTGAGTTGAGTTTTCCCACTGAATAGGACAATCCTTTGTTTGAATAAGTAGTCAGGTAAAATCTCATGTTCCTATCTGAATGTTAAAAGAATAATTCCAAATTAAACCAGCTGCTTTGAACACCTTCAACCTTAACAGGAGAAGGAACTGAAAAGATGTTTTCTAATCAACAACAGCTGGCTAGAGTTTCTCATTTCCTTTGTAACACCTGTTAGAGAGAATTAGAACTAGATGAGTGTGTATGACTATCTTAAAAAAAACATAGGAAATCCTGTTTTTATTTTGAAAGTTAAAATTGTATATAACTACATTAGCCTTGCAGTTTTCCTTCTTGAGTCAACAGACTTTGTCATTTTCATCAAATGTCTGTGTTTCTATCGTTTTCCAAACCTGCAACCTTTGAATAATTGTTTTTTCAGATTGCATCCTTCAAAGGGACACATTCAATTTTGAGAAACTTTTAATAACAAATTCGATTTTTTGTTGTTTTTTTCCAGAATAATTACAGTTTGGGGGCATCTGACAGCTTCTGTGCATCAATGAAACATATTTTTAATAAATGCCCTCTCTGGTAGGCACAAGGACAAACTCGATCAACAGTTCTTTCTATGTTTTTTTCTACATGAATCATTTATCCAAGTGCTGAGTGGGGCCACCCACAGCTGAGACCTTTGAGAAAGAAAAAAAAAGTCCTCTCACGTTGAGCTCTTCCTTAGTAAAGACACAAATTGATGCAAAACACTAGGAGGAGTTTGAAAAGCAAAAAAAATGCTTCTCCTACATACTTAAAGTGTGAGACTGTTGAGAAGTTGTGACTTTCCATTCTACAATGAATTTCTAAACAACAGACTATAGAATTAGCCCTAGCATATCAATATACTGTATATCCTATGACGTCTTTTTGTCTTCGTAACTCAAACCTGCAATAACAGATTTTTTATCCACAATTTAATAGCTGGCATGGGGCCACTCCTCTGGTTGCAAAAACAAGTCTGACTGCATGTAAACTTGTGAGAAAATTACCCTACATCTCACTTGATTTAATATCTCACTAAACAGTTTCTTAATGAGTTTAAGGTCTACTTTCAGGTATCACTGATGTCAAGTATTCTTCAATATAGCCTAATGGTAATTTATGGTGCCAATTAGGGTAAAACAGAGGATAAAGCAGGGTATGCTTTAGGATGTGGCTCCCTCGTCATTCCCACAGTGTGTCCTCTGGTTCTCACCAACTCGTGAGGAAAATCTGTCTCTTTAGCTGCCAAATGCTTCAAAAAAGAATGGTCAAAATCAAAAGCTGGTGAGGCTGATATATTCAAACTTTTAGTCCCTAGTAAGTGTCAAGAACTACTGGACACTGGATCCTACATTTCCCATAGTGCAACCGAATAGCATTTTTAATGAGATCTCTTGTTGAGATAACGCCAATGACATCATCAAGGTTTTTTTTTTTCAAAACTGCAAATCAATATGGCAGCCAGTAGCAATCCCTCCCTCCGGTTGTACAGTGGGACTACCAGGGCACCCAGGGGTGTGACACAGGAGGGCGGTTGAGGACGGGCACATGGTTGCTGGTCCCACCAATCTCCCTCCCTCTTGTTGTCCAAAAGACTACCAGAGCCACGAAAACCTCTGTAGACGTCACTGACATGTTATTAATCCTAACTGTATGTTCAGACGCTTTCTGGTTTAAAGGGGTTGACATTGTGTTTTTCTTGAGGATGGTTTGTAAAAGCCAACAGCCAGCAGCAGAGCTGATACGGGGGATCATGAGCCGAAGTTTCCCCATGGGTAAACACATCACCTGGCAGTGTCTTTGGGCTTGTTAGGTGAAGCAGACGGGCCAGGTGGTGGAGCAGTGGCATGGAAGCCCGCAGGACAGCCGGCCTGCTTGCTTGACCTAACAATCCTAGAGTCACTTTTGCAGCAAATAGCAGGTCAGGAGAAAGAGTGAGGAAGTCGGGGTTCTACTACAGCTCAAACACCGCTGAAGACAATCATTACAAACACAACGTCTGTGTAAGACAACAATTTGAGCCAAGCACTGAGAAATTTAGATAACTTATGGGTAGAATAAACTGAAACTGGTCAGATGCAAGACTAGATATGACATGAATGCCACCCTTGTCAGTCTACGGTAAAATCAGCTGTTCCCGGGACGACACAGATTTAACGGTAGCCCATATTTCCTAACCCTATGGCCAGAATGTGTGGGAGGTATTTCATGGAGTGGAGAATAACAATAGTTTGTAAAAGGTCCTATTGATATTATTGGATGAGTATACCTGGTGATAAAGAACTGACTTAACAAACATATCCATGGTAAAGAACACTAGATAAGAACATAAGCAAATCACATAAAATACAGAGAAACCCTGCAGTGCTGTTCTTAAGTTTTCCTACTGTTGTACAGCTCATACAGCACCCAAATCAGTATGATACTGACCGTACTGACAAGCATTGACCCCAATTCTGTCAGTGGTGCATATTCATAAGGTAATTTGGAGCTTTACAGGAATTAGGCCATGACAAGGCAGTCTGCTCAGCATCCTTGAGTGACATTAGCACCTTGTGTTATTCCCTGTAGCTGCAGCTGAAGGCAAGCTCCACATTCTGTGTGAAGGTTTTAACATGCTGCCCAATACACAGGAAACATTACTGCAGATGTAATCAGGCAGTAACTGGAGTGACAGATTGCAATGTCACAGATAACTCTCTAAAATAATTTCTCAGCTGTTAATTCATCTGGTAAGAGAACCACAGTCCCAAATGATTGTAAAGCAATCCAGAACTGGTCCTTAGGCCAAAGTCTCATATTCATGTCCACCCCACCCACTGGAGTCAGACAGTCGGCGCTTTTCCCGGACAAACTCAAGACAAAATCAATGTGTGACACAGCCTTTGTGATTCTTTTTCAGCACTGTACTTTTGTCTGACTCCTCACGCTCGTCATCTGATGCCTTCTCTTAAGTCTACTGTCTTCAGCCTCTGGAGGGTGGATGTCAGTGAAGTGACCTTGTTAATTCAACTTCACCCTCCTAAGATGAATACAAAGTCTGTGTACCGAGGGACGGTGTTGGGTATCACAGTCACTTTATAGACATTTTAACAGTTCTACACCTCAGGCTTATCCTGTGATATGTAAGATGTTTTTTGTAGTGGTGGGACTCGATTAAAAAAAAATATCTAATTAATTAGAGGCTTTGTAATTAATTAATCTCAACTAATCGCATATCAATATTTGACACATGAAGCAACATTATTCAATTTAAATGGATTTTGGTATATGACTGAATCAATGAATAGACATAAATGAGCTTAAACAACAAAATCGTGTTATTTTCATCACTGAGTGTTAACATAAAGTGCAATATGAATAAAGAATATTATGATTGCATTGTTCACAAGGCACAAACTTAAATTCAAGTTAGCTATATTCAAGCTTTTTCAGGACTTTTGGTAAAATTTCTGTCGTAAACACATTTGTTTTTAAAATAAAAAACAGCACTTAGTACAGTACATTCCAGAATGTACCACAGAGAATCCACTTCGCCAGTGCGTTTATTAATTTGTCAGTCGTGGATTTACTCATTTTGGCTCTGAGCCCTGTCAACTTGTCTACTGTGGATTGGCGACACTGCCTGCTGGAGCTAGGAGCGTTGTTTGTGCTAGCTGCAACATATTTGGCTTGAGGTGGCAGTGGAGGCTGGAAATGCTCCGGTGATAGGCAAATTCTTTCTTGCACAATTTGCACACAACTGTGCTTTTATCCAGGTTTCCACCCGGTAGTTTTCTAAAACTAAAATTTCAGCCCACCGAACCCAGCAACGACTTCTCGGTTTCACTTCTCGTGTTGTGTCCTGTGCATCAGTATTACGGGTTTGCCGGGAACTCGAGCAACGAGCAACGTTCCATGCTGTTTGGAGTGCAAAAATAAATTGTGATTAAATGCGTTATTTTATTTAATCGCATTATTTTTTCTGTAATTGATTAATCGTAATTAACGCGATAAAGTCCCTTTAATGACTGTGTCAGACAGTCATTAAAGCTCCATAAAGCTAATTTTTCTCTATTCTTAATTTTTCTATTAACAGTGAATTATTGATTGAACTCTGAAATGACTCCCTGTAATGTGAGAGCTTCAGTAGTACAGTCGTTCCCACTGAGAACCGACACTTCGGTCTGCAGCACTCTTCAGCTTTCAGTCAATTTCAGATAATTGTTTTAGTTTGCTGGTCCACATGGTTGAGTCCCAATATAAAACATCGAGCAGTCATTTCAAGACAGTAGCGGGAAGCATGCACCCATTCTCTGCATTGTCGTTTCTGTGAAGTTTACAGAAGAAGGGGGGTTTAGTGGCTGCAGCCCTGATGCGCCGTAATATGGTAACTGGTATTGCCTTTGGCAACTTATAAGGAAAAATATACCACATCCTGTAAAAGTGTCTGTCATCCTGTCTGTCCTACGGACTCTTCGCCACATTTCTGCACGAAAAACAGTGCCTGTCCCTGGCAGCAGAGCCAGGCGGCTCCTGCAGTTGAATGGAGGGGATTATGTGGTGCCATTCAAAGCAAATAACGTTAACTCACCCTGTCTTCGTCACCTTCTCCTATTATGTTGTTGTAGTTACTGTCTCTGGCAACTTGTATTGGAAAAAGTCAACGCGACGGTCAGCCTTCCCGATTGAGATTTCAGTGAACTTTCCCCCAGAACAGCATCCCCCTTCCCTGTGAGTGAGAGTCAGGTCCGCTGTTTACTGATGGAAATTATGTAATTATGTAATTTAGAGCAAAAAAACTTAACTGTGACACTTTCCACAATGCATGGGGGGTCAGGATCTCAACACATTATAACTGCATCCATGAGATTATAAACAGCTGGTGGATAAATGTTTAGGCTATGTCAATCATTTTTAAGGAAGGAGACATGGAAAGCATTGAAAAAACATTCATGTGCAATTAAAGGAAGGTTGATGTGGGATACTTGCTGAGAGATAACACTACTAATTCAACAGGAGTAAGTTCTTCTTTGTAGGTCTAGACAGAAAGAAAGCCTTTGATGTTATATCTCAGAAATATCTGTGAGAGGTGTTAAAAGTGCATGGTTTTGAACAATATTGTATTGATGTATTAAGTTATTATAGGCTCAATTAACAATGCCAAGCCAAAGAAGCCTGGACATCAGACAAATGCACACTTTGGGAATTGATAACAGTGTACACTGCTGCATGTTAAAAAATGTTCATTTGTGTGCAATGAGAATGTGTAAACTCTGCATTTACACCTGGGTCATTTGACTCTGCAGTAGACCTGGGTTTTTTTTTCACCTCGACTTGGCTTTGATCTCAACTTATGACCCGGGTGAAAATGCTAAATTCCGCCATGTGAAATGATGGCGTGTTAGGAAAGGAATTTGGGACGGATGTTTTATTACTGGACAGTGTTGGAGGTGGAGCTGTGTTCTTCCGAATAAAAGCTGCTAAGTGGTGTTTAAAGCTTAAAAGCTTGTCCCGGCTGTGAAGATACCGGGACCACCGACAGAGCCGGCGAGCTTCCGGTTTAGCACCGGCTAACTTGAAAGGGGTTAAAATCATTTCATCTTTTGGCTCCTTTAAACTTTCCAAATGTTATTGGACCGAATGGCTCAAATTATGATAGTGAAACAAGTCATTTTGCGGTGGTTGTGACGCTCAAAATAATTTAATCCCCATTGTGCAGAAGCTTCTTTTCACAATGGCTCTTCTGTTACAGCTGTTTCTGGCACATTTGTGACGTGAAACAAGACGACATCAGTGATATACACAAAACACTTCAGAAAAAAAATTCTGTGCTGTGCCTGCGTGAAGTGGGAATGGAGTCAAAAGGTGATTTTTAGTGGGTCGACCCAAGTTTAAAAGAAGCCTATGCAGACCCTCTAATTTTGGTGGAAACGCGGTCTTACTTTTTTATGCATCTAGTTTTTTCCATTGTGTAAAGTTCCATAAAGTATTATTTGAGTAAGCAAGAAGCAGTCAGTTTTGCCAATGTTGATTTGCTAACACAAGCCAACCTTCGCCCCATTCACACAGGAGAAGACGCATAAAAGCCGCAGCCGTGGTCCGCCAATTCGCCGCCAATGGTGATTCACACAGAGCAAAGCATCTCCTCCTTAAATAAAAACTGCCGTGAATTCACACAGAAACGGCGCTGCGGCTCTTAAAGAGGTGTGACGGTGACGTTTGATGATGACGTCAGTGTGTTTCCAAGGTAATTCCTGGTGTCCCCCCTGTCAATTTCGCAGGGACGGAGGCTGTTTTCTGGGTGAAAGTTCACTGACGTCTCGGTCCGGAGGGCTGACCATCTCGGTGATTTGTTTTCATCACAAACACTCGGTGAGTTAAAGTTTTTTGCCGGTGATAGACACTGTTTTTCGGGTAGAAATGTGACGAGGAGTCGGTTGGACGGGCGGGAGGACAGACAGGAGGACAGACGAACAGCTGCGGTATTTTTTTCCTCATAGAAGTTGCCAAAGACAGTTACAGTTACTACGTCACTTTTGTTTGGTCATATAACATTGCTTTGTGGGACATTTCTCTGTATTTAGTTGAGTGAAGGACCTCTGTAGTTAACCGATGGTCGATCGACACGCCCCCGATCCGTGCCGCCGACTAATCCATTCACACTGGTTCGGTTCACCAATAATACAGCCCTGATACTACCTCCAGATGCGTATCAGGGCTGGAGCGAAATTTCACCCCTCGCTGCCGCCGAGAGACTCACACTGAGACAGAGGCGGGGAATTGGTGCACTAAAGCTGCACCCAAAAGCCAGTGTGAATGGGGCTCTTGATAAGCTGAAGGAATATTGTTGCTATGCTGTTTGTGGCCAAAAATCAACCCATACAAAAGAGTATATAACATCCTCTTTTTTGTTACCATTCAGAAGTGTGTTCAGGGTCAACAACAAGGCTTTTACTGGAGTTATGCTCAAAATAGATAATTGCTCAAAGTCTTGTTCAATCTATAAAAATGATGCCAGTTTGACCGTCTTTCTTAAGTAACAACAGCTGGTGACATGATGAAGCATTTGTTCCTGTTTTTTATTTAAATCAAACAAACTGGGATGTTAGAAGATAGTAGAAAACTACCCCTTCTGGAGCTAACAACACCATACCTTTGGAGTGCCCATAGCATTGATCACTGCGAACTCTCTCCAAAACAGTGAACACAATTTTTCTCCTTTTTTATGGCACTGATGTGGAGTAAATATCGATCAAATTTCCCCGGCCTGTTGTCCTTGAATTGCACTGGCCTAGTATCAAACTTCCTTAGCAACTAAAACTTTTTTTTACCAAGCCTTGCAGGTATCAGAGAAAAAGAGCAGAAGAGCAAAGCTTTTCTTTTTGGAGCTCAGTATATAAAATGCCAAGGCCAAGCCCATTCAGGCATGCTTGGAATCCAAAACCGTTTCTCTGTTCAGGATAGTAGCTGAATCAGTACAATAATCAGCAGCCAAGAAAAGGACAGTAAGAATATTTACTACCCTCTGGGGTATAAATTAGCAGTCTGGAAATATTTTGGACTTTGGAGAAAAGATGGGTCAACAGACAAACATGACATCTCACTCAGCAGTGCGCTAGCTTGTTGCTCTCGCTCTGGCAATCTGATCTGCTTCAACAATGTTATGCTGAATACAAGTGCATGCAGGCTGAAATTCAGCCATGGTGTTGTTGGTAGATGCAGTGAACTAAACAAATGATTCGTAAGAAAAAGTAGATATACTACGTGCAATAAGCTAAAAGCAGTGGAAAAAAGCCATAGGCACAATGGTGACTAGCAACAGCAATAATTCTCCTTGACAAGCCCTTTTTTTCAGTTTTTTTGTTGTTAAGTCACGTTTAATGTGTATTAATGGAGTCGACTTAAAGTAAACTTCACTGCATTTAACCAGTTAAGATTAGGATTATTTTTTTAGTGTTTTTTTCTTTATGAACAAAAAATATGTGGCAGATTCTTCTGTAACATAATGTGTTAATAGGCAGATTGTATAATCTCATATCCATCACAGCATCCGAATTGAATCAAATCAAAATCACATTGTAGCATTCTTTGCAATATCATATTTTGGATATTGCTGGATAAATATGTTAGGAAGTGAAGAAGCATGCAAAAACAGAAGATTTCAATTTAACTGGTCTCAGCATGCACACCAAGAAAAGACAGGTAAATCAGACTATTAGACAGTGTCTTGAAAAAAGTGAAAATAAAAAATGTTGAAGGTCTGTCATACAGTAGATGCCTTATGGTTCTTTCAATAGGAAAGACAGACACAAAGAATGGGAGAAAGACACAATGTGCTTCACTGACCAGACAGTTTAATGCTGTCTGCCAGATGATAAGGATGTGAATAGCTCAGACGGCTGCCAACAACTGTCCTGCTCTGTTGTTACAATTAAATCAACTGCTGTTTAACCACAACTGCACAGTCTATAAACGTTATTCACATGGCATTTCAGACATGAACTCAAGCAGAGAAAAATCACTGTCTGGGGCTCAAGAAGTTCCAAACACTAAGCATATTATAACTGCACATTATTCAATGTACCTTGAATGGCAAGCCTTTTCATGGATATAAAAATAAATAAATGATGATGTGAGCCTACACAAAGGGACACTGAAGGCCTTATTATTCTTCACATGTACAAAGACCACGCTCAAAAAAGCAAAAGACCTACCATCATCTAGACAGGCAAGAGAAGCTGTACAAGACAACGCACACTGTTCGACAGTGTCCTCTCAAAATGCATTCATAGAGTTGCACTCAGTTGTATACAACACAGTAATGTGTAAATTTGTGTAAAAATACTGTAAGGGCTAGAGAGTGGTGCTGCCATACATCTGGCCAGTAAC
The DNA here is from genome assembly GCA_900302685.1 of Spondyliosoma cantharus. Classification (NCBI taxonomy): domain Eukaryota; kingdom Metazoa; phylum Chordata; class Actinopteri; order Spariformes; family Sparidae; genus Spondyliosoma; species Spondyliosoma cantharus. The sequence goes on along the minus strand of OMLP01041417.1, from coordinate 3,370 downwards.
TGCGTAAAGAGGGCGTGGTTTGTCAATTCTTTCAGAAAGAGAGAATCCCTCTTCCGGCGCCATGCAATGACTTAGTTGAAGTTTCAGGTGTTTATGCATGAATAGTTTTCCATCCATGTCTGTTCAAGGAGCCCTTGAACAGTCTTCAATCACAAATGATTTTGAAAGACTGGCTGATTTAAAGACATAAAAAGTAACCACTGCAAAATTGTCATTGGCTTCCATGCTGAATTGTAATGGTTCCACCTGCTGTGAAGCATCTAATCTGTCGAAAATATAGCAGACAATTTTTTTCCAACTGTCTTCATAGAATATTCATTCGCTTGAGCCGTCTGTCAATACAATTTTCATGTTCATGTTTATTGAGCTAAAATAAGCTAATGTTGTGGCGTTAGTTGTTAAAGGTGCATTATGTAGTTTTGGGGAAGAAATTTTATTCAGAAGGGAAAGATCTTCATTGACTGATTTTAATGCGTCAACAAACTACATGAACAAAACTTTGTTTTTGTGACTTAATAAACAGAATATACAAACTGACTGAAGGTCAACATCATTCTGTACTGTTTTACTTTGTTTATATTTGGCGGACCCTGCCACATTCCTAGGTTCATACAATGTTCTGGGGACCTTATTTTCCTCTGAGAAAAGCTTGTTTCTTCTGGTATGAACAAAAGAAATGTATAGGCACTGTAAACGCAGCTATTGAGCATGATAAATCAGAAAACAAGAAAAACTTGTCCACTGGCAATAGAAAAGGAGCTCAAAATGTAATATTTTAGAGGAGCAGATGTAGCACAGGTAACAGGTCTACTCCACAGAAGACATTAGGCCGATCACTGGTGTGAATGACAAAATGAATGATGGTTGAACTCCATGTAGCTGCTTCAGTTTCAGGGTCCCAGTACTATGCTGGCTCAGTCACATGGTCAAGGCTTACTCTTCAAGCTTGATGTTTGAATACAATTTTCAATTTCTAGGAAGAAATACAAAATGAAGGTCTGGGTACGACACACTGTCTACCAATGGAGGTCCGTTTTTCTGTTTTTCTGTGTCTGTTGTGAACTTAATAAAAAAAAAAAAGAGACCCTGTTTTTCCCCCACACATTTTTTATGGGCAAGACATTTAAACCAACTCTTCTGTTTTGACTCGATTTAAAAATCTACTGATCCTTAGTCACTGGCTCACTGGAGATTTCTCAGTAATTATTATTGCAACAAAAAAAAAAAACGGACTGAGAAGAAAGGAAAGATCACTTGGTATTGACAGGCATTCTGTTGTGACACGATAGGTGAATTTGACCTTAATGCACCCAGACAACATGACACCCATCAACCTAATTAGCGGAATGGGAAAGGGGGAAGAGCGGGGTGTTGGAAAGTGGGTGTCCAATGAACGGTCTCAGTGAACGCACAATTGTGACCCAATACAGAAGTCCTTTAGGGGAGGTTTGGCCTCACTGGGCCCTTGGTGTCTGGAGCCCTAGGGCTTTAGAGTGTTGTGAAGCTCAGGAGCTCGTCCTGGAAAAATCAGGCTACAGTATGAACAAAACCAGAGGAGCTTAACGCAGGCGCATGACATGACAAGGGCACAGGGAGGAAAGTAATGACATCAAAGTACTTCATATACAATGAAAAATGTCTACAGAATCTCCTTAATGAAGTGGGACTAGATCTCATTCACATCACTTCAACTTTGGATTTGAAGAAGAGGGGCTTGTCACCTCTCACACATGACATGTGACCACACTGGCCCATAAAGGAATATACCAAACACGTAGGGTTTAAAGTTTAACTCATGAGTCCAGGATTTCCCTCCTTCCCTACCTTTATCTCGGTCATTGAAAATATCCCCAGAATAGGTGTGGTCACTTCAGAGGTTCAACCACAGGCCAATGCGATGCTGTTGTTGTGTAGGTTTTATGCAAGAATACAAAACATAAACATCTTCATTAAGTGAGTGCTTTCATTAAACTGTGGCATGGAGTAGGTGAAAAGATCAGTTGTATATCTTCAAACTACATAAATGAGCCACTTCTGACACTGGTGTTGTAGTAATGACTGGTACACAGAAATGACAGGTTATGATTCAAATATTGGCATTTCTTTAGAAAATCCTTTTAGACAACAGATTTATTATATTTTGCCTGTCTGCCTTCATCAGACAGCTCTTGATAGATGGACAAAAAAGCCACTGAAGAGAGAGGGGAGGGGTGACAAGTGACAAAGGTCACTCACTGGACCTAAACCGAGGGCAGCACGGCTGATCACATACACATTTTAACAAGTGTAATTGAAGAGGTCAGCAGTGAGGTCGTCACCACATGAACTCCAAAGTGAAAACTCTCAAAGATGCTCAAGGAATAGCTTTACCAAATAAAAAAGGAGTACAGGAAGGTGTAATATTCCTCCTTTTCCAAAAGCCACCACTTGGCCGCCACTGGGGTAGGCGTAAACATGTGACGTGACTAGGCCTGTCACGATAACAAATTTTGCTGGACGATAAATTGTCCCAGGAATTATCGCGATAAACGATAATATCGTCGTTTTGAGACCATTTTTCAACTAATATAATGATAATGGCATAATAATGCAAGTACACCCTTTCAAAGATCAATAAACTTTTATTTCTATAGAATATTTAACATTGAATTGGAATGTGAAGAAGACATTTTAAATATCCAAAATAAATAAACAAAACAACCAGAAACAATAAATAAAAAGGACTCTCAGGCTCTGATCCGGTTTTGCAGTACCGCAGTTATAGGTATGTGTTATAAACACAACAACAGGAAGTGTTCCTGTTCGAAGGATTAGTAGAAGAGCTTGTATTTGTCTCTTTATTGAGATTTGTGTGCTGGCGTCAACACGGGGTGTTTTATTTTGAAAAGTAACCGATTGTTATATTGTTGTTTCGGTGACTTCCTCTCTGCTTGGTGCTAAATTCAGCCAAATTGCTGCGTAGAAGTCGACGTATCTGTTCCGGAGGGCTTCGGACTGCCAGAGCAGATACACAGCGCAGCGAACCTGGTGGAAGTGAACACAGAGACTAAAGTGAAACCAGCTCTGCTGGCGTGGCTGAGCGGGAGTTTGTTTCGCCATTGTTCGCTGAAAGTGAAACCTTCTCGTTCCGCGCTCGAACAACTTAAGCTTTAACTTTCACCTCTGGCTTGCTTCTCCTCGCGGGGCTCTCAGGCTGCACTCTGTGTTGTGCCTCCCCACACAGAGACAAAGAGTGACTGACAAGAGGGTTCACGTGAGAGACACGAGGAAAACAAACAAGCATGCAAATGGAAATTATCGAGGCCGGCAAAATTATCAAGCTCATTTTTATTTATCGTGCGATTAATTCATTTATTGATTATCGTGACAG
>OMLP01041414.1:0-22864 GCA_900302685.1 Spondyliosoma cantharus | reverse complement strand
CAGCACAGCAGGTAAAGTCAACAATGCTGCTTCAACTTAACAGCACCAGTAAGCTGCCTCTAACATCTTACTGGTATACTGGGATTTCACTGGGATCATCATAGTCCAGTCCATGTTTGAATGTATTCTAACATGATGTTCTTACGATATTGTTTTATGTGACATTCAGTTTTCACCTGACAGGTTACACTCTGTTTTTTGCTGTCTGTTTTTACAGATTCCCTGTTTAATTTTACTTGCACAAACACAATTTGTACAGTTCACTGTTCACCCCAAAATCAAAATTTACATATTTTTCCCACCTGTTGTGCTATTTATCCATCTGGATCGTATTGATGTGAGCTGCTAAGTTTTGGAGATATCAGCCCTGAAGATGTCTGCCTCCCTTCAAATATAATAGAGCTAGATGGCTCTAAGCTTGTTGTGGTCAAAGCACCAAAAAAACACTTAACAGCAAAAAACAATTAACAGCAGTGTCTCTTTCCTGAAATCATGACCTGGTTACTCTAGATAATCCACAGAGCTTGTTGTGAGCAGTTTCATACAGGAAATATTTGTTTTCGACTGAACTACTAGCAAGCCTCTTGTACATGAGTAGATGCAAGCTTCCTTCTGCATGATGATACAGTAGCCAGGTGCAGTTCTGTAGAAAGAAAATAGTTCCTACATGAAACTGCTCACAACAAAGTCTGTGGATTATCTTGAGTAACCAGGTCATGATTTCTAGAAAGAGACGTTGCTGTTAGAGTTTTTGCCAGAGTGCCAGTAGTAGTTCCATTTATAGAGAGGATGCTGATATCTGTAAGGTCCAAGGATATCTCCAAAACTCTGCAACTCACTCACGACAGGTAAGAGGAAAACTGTGTTATTCATTAGGGGTGAATTCTCTCTTCACGACCCAATGTTTTTGGCCAAATTGTTTCCATGTCAGCATTATGATAAGAATAAGTTGATAATAATTAAAAAAAAATAATTTTACTTTATGCTTGTCCCAAAAATGTTTAATTAGGAAACATAAGTAGAGCAATGATTTCAGCTGACTCAATAATTGAATTAAACATACTAAATAATAAATGTTTCACAGGATGATTTGGTTGAGCTGTGATCACAGAGGAGCTCCTGTTCCATAATAGCAGAGGATGATTGGCCCTCATCCAAAATTAATATTTGACAAAAGGCCAATATTGGCCAGATTTGTTACTATAGCAAACAAATGATTTATCAGTTTAACCCCGCTGTATACCAGTGTGAACATGTGTTGTGTGTGTGTGTGTGTGTGTGTGTGTGCATTACATACATGTGTCGTACATGCATGTGTGTGCCCGATTCTCAGTCACAGCTGTACATTCTACAATCCAGGTCAGTGAGTGGCAAGAAAATCTGTACGTTCTGTGACAGCCCGCTGGGAAAGGGAGCAGCCATGATCATCGAGTCCCTCGGGCTCTGTTATCATTTGAGCTGTTTTAAGGTGAGAGCTGAGCTCCTGTCGTCGGGGAAGCACGTCATCGGCACACCTCGGCCGATCCTTGAAAACTAACCTGATCGCTCCAGTCTCTTTTTATTACTAACCTGGTGAATCTGAAGGTCCCGATTGGTTGCTGCTGAGCCAAGTAGATTTTCTGTGCCAAAACCTGCAAGCCAAACTAATCAACCTCTCACTTTGTTTCCTTTCTTTACTGATGCTTAACTCTGGTTGTCGATCCGTCCTGGAACATTGGTCACCTCTTGACTTTGCTCTCCTTCACCTGAACAGTGATCCACCCACTCACTCTTGGTTCTTAATTCCTTTACCTTCATCTTTCTCCTTCTACACACACAATCAAGGGGCTTCTGTCTGTCCTCCTTCTTCCTCCTTTGGACTTGATCTAGTTTTAACCAGTTAAATAGCTCTTTAACTCTTCCTTCTCCTAAACCTCCTCAGTGTATCGACTGTCTGTCTGATCTTGGAGGATCGGAATCAGGGGCGGAAGTCAGAATACGAAACAAACAGCTGTACTGTAACTCCTGCTACATGCGATTTAAAAGTAAGTGCATGATCAGCCTGATCGTCCTTGATGATGATGTGTTGTTGTTGTTGTTGTTGTTGTTTGCTGGCTTCAAGTGTAATATTGCTTGTTTGTTTTCTTTCAGCCGGCCAGCCAACCGCTATGTGACGTGACCATACTGCAGCAGATTGACGAAGAAACTACTTGTGACAACAACCCATGAACATTGAAAGTGAACAGTGATGCCACTGCAAATAGTTGGAACACCTGGTTTGGAATTGAAGCCGCTGATGAGAATTATATTTGTGTTTTTCCAGTGTGTGATTAAGAGGGCAAGCTTGCAAAGAAGTTATCTCCTTTAATGTGTTTATATCATATTAAGTATTACAGTTGTACAAAGTGTAAGGGTTCTGCATGCACCAGAGGTTTTAAATGTTTTAGTCACTACTACATACTAGTCAAAACTTTAAATTGTCTATAAGACCATCAAGGCAGATCTTTGTAATGACCTTCATTGAGAACGATTTTTAGAGGGTTTTAGGGGAACCCTGCAGGATCATCTCCTCCTATTCATGCTTCTTCTTCTGCTTGTGGTATTAACACGTTTCGTCGACCGAGCTACTCTTATCGTGTCTATGTGCCTTTTTCGTTTGTAACAGGGAGAAATAATTCAGATTATTAGAATTCTTTCAAAGGATATTTAAAACCGTCTGCTTGGATAGCACTTGGACTGGACACACTAGCAGGTTTCCGTGTGAAGAATATATCTTATTGAATGGAATTGAGGCAAGCAGTAACATTTGTAAATAAAATGTCCAAATGCTCGTCTCGTGTTGCCTTTGTGTGCTTTTTGCCACGGTGAAATTGCATAATTCTTTGTAATGATATTCCAGTGTATGATGCAAGGCTTTTCCTGCCTCTGTAATCAGAAATCATTATACTCTTCTTTCCCTGTCCGTCCCTCTCGCTGTCTGTTTCTCTGTAGCACCACAGTCATAATGAAAGGAATTTCAATGAGCTTTTGTGCAAAGGTTCAGAGGACCTTCCTGCTCTGTGTTCTCCAAAGCCAATTTGTCATGCATATTTCATTCAACGCGCATGCATTACGTTTGATTACACTTTGATAAGCTATTTTTCCTAATGTATTCTGTCATTGTGGCTTTTTCCATGATATCATATCTGCATAAACATATATTGAATATTCATACGAGCAGGGACGCTCCTGGCTGCTCAGTTCGCGTCTCTCAAATGCATTCAAACAGCAAGGTAAGAAATTGTCCTCATTTCCCATAAATGGAAATAACCTCAATTTGAAGCAGTGTATGGAAATAAGTTGGGCCGAGCATAAATTGGCTGTATTCTTGAGGTGAAGCACAAACAGACCCTGGAGGGAGACTTCTCGAATTCTTAGATTCCTTTTTTTAGATTTTTCTTGGCGCTCTCGTGGGAGAGAGAGATTTTAATCCTTATGCTTAGAAAACAAGCGCGGCCTGAATGGCGCCGAGTGGCTGAGAAATATAAAACCTTTTCGGGATAAAGTATCCCATCTTCTTCCTCCGAGAGCCAAGGCCACAGCCAGCCTTTATGGAAGGCTTTGACGTGGAGATTCGAATGGTGTGTGTGTGTGTGTGTGTGTGTGCTGGAGCTTACAGAGAAACATTATGCTTGGCTGCTCAGAAGAATAGGGCCTGTAAAGAGATGGAACACAGATGGAAGAGCTTAGATATGGCTGCTCTGCCCTCCATCAAAAAGTCATTCCTAACTCTCACTATTCACTGTAAGCTGCTTTTTAATGCACTTCTATTGGAAGGAAAGATTAATTTTTTTTTTTCTGGAGATTTTCCAGTCAGGCCCATGTTGATGATGGGTTTTTTTTAAACTCACAATCAACACACAAGAGTGAGTCCAATAACCACGCTCCATTTCCACACCTCAGTTGGGTTTTGAGGAGGTTTTTTTTTTAAGGTTAGGTGTAGCTTGGTGTCACCAGAAGGGGGCACTGTGATCTAAGATTTATACCAAAGGAAGACTGCAGCTGGATGTTGACTGCTGTTGCTGCACTATCAAGCATGACATTTAATAGTACATTAAGACATGTACCGTATGAGCATAATGCTATTCCCTAATGGAATAGTTGGAACATTTTGGGGTTTAGTTTATAAAATGAATTAAAGGTGAAGATTAATTTTGGCTCTGAGCTTTGGGGGAAATCTGTACTTTCTTAATCAAAGTTATTTTTTTCAGTGAACAACAGATACTTACATTACTACATTTAAAGACACCTTAGATGAGCAGCTCTTCCTGCCGTTTGCCACTTGGAAGCATCGCCTGTCACACTTAGGAGGAGCCATCAGGCGCTAGTTCACCTGCATCCTGTTATAATTAGTCATGTAATTGCAGATGCTGTCACACCAGACCTGTTGCTATGGCTTGCAGGCACCATGGATTCGACTTGAAGCGCTGTCATGAAGCTCAATTAACCACAGGGATTAAAGCAAAACCTGTAAATTCTCTGAAGATCCAGATGAATCTGTGAGATTCACAGTTGTTTTATTCTTAGCAGAGAATGTTGAGAAGGTGTAGAAAATTAATAATTGACTGAAAATGTGAGCATTAACAGATGTTTCACATGACCGTAAATATTCAACCTTTGTGGTTGTTGTACTGTATTCATGTAAAGTGAGCTTTAATTACAGGATATTTGCAGCTATTACAGATTATGTGACACTTTTAACAGGTGGGGCGAAATATGGCCATAGTGGCTATTAAAAGGTGTCATCCATATGCCTACTTTATGCACTCTACCAGTCCAGGCTTTTATTTTTTATTTTATTTTACAGCCGATCTTAACACTTAACAGTTTCCATTTCCTTTAAAGAATGGTGTCATGGGGAGGGATGGGACATTAACAGATTTTACTGTGGATTGTAATAAAAAAAAAAAAAAAAAACAGAAGTGAATTTTCATTATTGGTATAATCACGAATTGAGATAAACATGACTGTATAATATTATATATTCAGATGAATGATTTGAAAAAGTTTTCAGGCACGCTGACAGTCTTATATTGTTTTTCTGATTTATTTTGAATTGCCTGAGCCAATCACTATGCTGAAGGGGTGGCTTGCGATTCGGTCTCCCACAACAAGAAGTTAATTGGATTTGTGTAAATACTACAGCTTCCAAAGCAAAGAGGGACAGGTTAACCACCAGTTATTTATCCTTTATTTGTGCAAGAAGACTTTATGATTTATTACTACTGACTCTTTTTTTTAACTAAAATAAGATGTATATCTCTGATGCAGTACAAATGTTTGCTTTCATAACAAGTGTTTCCACTATTTATTAGTGCAATTTTAGTGTGTTATTTGAAAGTTTTAAGAATATTTTGATGATTATCGGGATAATATCATGAGTCACAATTATGTTTGACAGGATAATGCTCCTGCGATGAGCTGGCGGCTCATTCAGGGTGTACCCTGGCCTCCGCCCATCGAGATAACTGGGATTGGCTCCAGAAACCCCCCTGAAAAAGGGGCAACATCACCGCGACCCTCTAGGAAAAAGCGGAAAGAAAACGAGACAAGGATAATGGTGACATGAAAGTTTCATCGTCCCACGCCAGTCTTAAGTGCTGTGTTAATGCACTATGACACACACATATATAAACATATACATAGTAGTCAATTAAATATATTTAGTTTATTCAATTAATTTTTTGTATAACATCCACTCATTACTACCTGTGAGGTAAAGTGTATGTCAGATAAAAGCTTCTATCATGTAGAATAAGTACTTACCAGTTCAGAGCTCCTTCATGCAGTGGCACAGGTCGGTGGCCATCAATTGCTTATTATCAACAGATAATCACCTCTCATCCGCAGACGCAAACATTTTCTTCAAACTTGTACAGGAGATATTGATCTGTGACCTTTTGTTCAATGAGCAAATGATCAGCCTGGATCCCTACTTGTCCTCATTATGAATGCAGACTCTAATCCCTGCCGGCTCACAAAAGGGCAAAGGTGTGTGACTAGATCCATTTGATGAGTGAAGGCCTAGAGGTAAATATGACACATTCAAAAGAGCAGGTTAGTTCCCCGAAGATGATCATTAAACATGACTCATCGTGAACAGTGCTGTCCCCCTGTGTTTTATCCAAACGCTACAGTTTTGACAAAGGAAGGCATTTTTCTTCCCGAAAGAAGTGTCTCTGCAGGGGGAAAACATTTTTTAAAAAGGCTTGTCTTTATCTTCCTTCCGTTGCGTGCGAGAAGACATGCAGCCATGTTACAATCAGGAACAAGAACATCTGTGATTTCTCACCGTGACCTTAAAGAGCAATCCGATTTATTTTCATTCCTTTACTTAATGGCTGAGGAGGGGAATTTATCACTGGCGACGAGATGCATTGGAATAGCAAAGGAGTGTAGAAAGTGTTAAATGGCTCTGAAACGATAAGACTGCATGGTCACAGCTGGGGCACCCTGATATGCTTGAGACTGCATTATGCCCAGGGTGCCACGTTTTCTGTCCTCTTATTATATCATCCTGCTCCAGTCTCATAGCTGAGCATGAGCTGGAATACTGATTCTCTGTTAAGCGTTTCCCGCTCTTTATCTGCTGTTTTTTCTGTGTTTCACGCAGAGGGTGATGAACGCAGGAGAGCAATGATTGGCTGAGGCTGAATACTGTCAAAATTCATGCACATTCCTGCGATTGTGCGCCGCTCACATTTTCTATTCATATGCCATAGCTCTACCCATTCATGAAAGCAGCACCACCTCAGTCTGCCGCATCTGTTCCCACATTATCCCGACAGATGTGCGACAGAAGTGGAGGCAATACATTTGATTGCATGTCACTTACAGTCCAACTCAGTCACACCGAACACAGCAGAATATACTTGATGAGTCGCTCACTGCTTGGCTTTTAAAGGTGCACAAGTACACAGATGGGAACCGCGAGGCTTGTCAGTCACAAACTGACATAGATGTCATACTGTGGTTCATCACAGACCCCCATTACCCCCTCCGCCTCTGCTCCCAACCCCTTGTCCTCACTTGTCACCCAGGATTGAAGTTAATTAGAATTTTATCAGAGGAAAACTTAAAAGAGTGGGCGACACACTCCCAGATCTGCCCTTCATTTGATGTCAGGAGAATCGTTTTGACGTCTGCACTACAAAAACAGACAGGGTGGCATGATGGAGGTCCTCTTTGTACCTGCCGCCCACAACATCCGGCCCACCGTCATACTCACATTAGCTGAGGCAGAAATGTCCTTTACGACTTCAATGTCATGACGTAGTTCTCAGCTCGGCTGCTTAAAGCATTTACATCAGCCACATTGAAAAATATCCGAAGTGGCGCAACCAAAAGAATGGATCACGACCTGTGTCTATCTGTGTCATTTTACAGCACAAACCAACAAAATGCGTCAGAAAAAGAGATTAGGGAGTTAAAAGATTTCAATGTTTTTTTAGGGGGACTGCTTAATGTTTTCGAAGGCCCGTGATTCAAAAACCACCAAAGTCTGAAAAATGTCACATTGGAGGAAAAGCCCACGAACCCAAAAGCAAAAGCTGACTGCTCCGATGGCCTGTTGCTCCTAAAATATGCGCTCTCCCTGGACTTGGACCTCAACGTGGTTGAGGTTGTGAAATGGTACCAATTAAGCTGGTTCAGGGTTTAAATAATAATGTCAGTTAAGTTACATATCTAAGTTGGTTAGTGTGTGTCCTCGTAACAATGGGCATTTGTTTTTGGACATTTTGTAGATCGTTGGGATTTTCGGGATAGTGGAAAAACATTTAAAGCGCCACCCAGGATTAAAAGAGGTCTTAAAAGAGAATGCTCTCACTTATTATTATACTGCTCCGTCTCTATAATGAGCATTTATGCTAAGTATATATAAATGTCATGTTGTGTTTCTGTTTGAGGTTACAACAGAATAATACCCTATGCTTACTGGGGGCCATCTAACACTCCTCTTCAACAAAAGAACGATGCTGCTTCTTTATCAGCCCGTCCTTCCGTCACATGCTATCATGAATATAACCATCAAATGTGAACATGAGACCCATTTGCAGGTTTTTCGAGTCAGCTGGAAACATTGAAAACTAAGCTGGAGATGGAGTTTTCAACTGACTCATGGAGTTAAAGTTAAATAGCCAGGCTCTGCAGCTGATAAAATCTGCCATTGACAGTTTTCATTTCAGGTGGCAAAATCAACATTGGCAACTTAAAATGAAAAGTCTTGGCTGCTGTGTTGTCAGAGCGGCGAGAGTGAGGCAGCAGGGGAACAACCCAAATGCAGACAATACACAGCAGCAATAAATGAGGATTTATCTCAGCAGTGAACATGTACAAGCTCAAAGACAGACAGCATAGGTTTTACGGTTTCAATGTTGCCATATTCCGGTGTATGTAAGCAGGCAGGTACAGGTGATTAAAAAGCAAAAACACATGGCAACAAAGAAACTACAAAACTTAATCTGAAAATGGACTGAGTCGATGAGAGCAGTGGGAACAGGCGAAGCAAGACAGCAAATAAAGGTCTTTTAAAATGTGTTAAACTATCCCTTTAAAGGCCCTGCAAGCCCACAAACATGTTCATTTACTTGAGCCGAAGTTGGAATTATGTGATATCACAAAACTCTACTGACCAATAATATAAATTTGTCAACAGCCTGAGGAGAAGAGAACAACTGTTTATACAGAAAGTAGGATGTACAAATCAAAGTATTTCTCTGTTTGGAAACTGCACGTCAGGGCTGTTTGTATTAACTTGTAGAGGGTATACTGTAAGTGTTGGTGTGTGAGGTGAATCGCAAAAATGATTTTTCACATTACTGCTGTGTCAAAGTAAGATTATGTACCTATGAAGAAAAAGAACATTCCATCAAATGATTTGAAATTGAGCTGTGGTTATACCCAGTTCAATATTCATCTAAATGTGCAGTTCCAGGAACCATTAAACATCTATGTCACATACAAGGGCAAATGAGGTGGGAATTAAAGTGAGTTTAAAGTGTGTGTGTGTGTGTGTGTGTGTGTGTGTGTGTGTTTGTGTGTGGCTATGCAGAGGAGCAGCGTAGACAAATAGAGACGCAGAGCTGTAAAATTCCTCTCTGGCAGAGCAGTGTCACACTCTACATGCCTTGGGGAGCTCTGAAGAGTGTTTGTGACTGTGCATGAGTGCTGATCATTCACCACTGGATGTAGTAATGCCAGGACCCAGCTTTGCTCCACTGTCTCTCACCCTCTTTGAGTGGCTATATGTGACACTCAGTAATCCTCTGGATAGCCTGAAGCCAACCTGAGGCTGGCGCAGTCCGATTAACACACACTGACAGCGAAACCATTCACTGTCTTTGTTTCTAAAGATTATGTAACACGTGGGGATGAATCACGGCGGAGACTGAAGCATATATGTTGCTCTGCTATTTCAGAATGTGTTATACTTTTCAGGATATGTACTTTTTGCAACCTTTTAAGGGATTTTGAATAGCTGGCGGCAAGTTGCCCCAAAAAGGCTGTTAAATGCACTTCATTTGTGGCTTCACCTGCTATGTTCTAATCCTCGCTTTTATTTGGCCTCAAATGGGATGTTTTTGTGGAACTCTAGCCACTTTAGGGAGAACAGTCTAGTTTGGTGATTATGTAATGGCAAATGTTCAGTTCAGTGTAGCAGACAACTTTCCAGATTTTGACGGCTCAGTGATGCAGTGGGTCATGTTTGACAGGTCTGACTGAATAAACGCCGTTCATACTGACATAAAAGTATGGATAAAGATCTACTGTCTATGGATGCACAGAGTGAGAATATGCTTTTTAAAATAATTTTAATATGCTTTAAGAATATTAAAGCAGCCATAGTTGGCCGAAAGTTAACTGATTTTCATTCACTCTTCTTATTATCTCTGCAGCAGCAGGCAGCAGTTTTTAGGCAAAATGTTTTAAAAAGCCACTGTACACAAGATGCTCAGCACCGAACAGCAGATGATACAGATAGCTGCTACAGCTGATTTACATAGTGGAGCAGTTAGCAAGTAAAAGAGCCAAATATTTCCCTCAGTAGTTGGTAGAGACCAAAAATGGAGCTAAAAGAGAGTGACTAATGGACTCAGGGGATCAGACACATGACTCTACACATGAATTATAATTTTGCTCCATACCTGCTGGATGTGTTAATGAGAAACTGTTTGCTAACAAACAGCATCATAATTTAAATGCTAAATGGAAAATATTATTCAATTTTAATCATCAAAATCAAAAGCACGATCTATAATTCTCTCCTTTTCTTTTTTTTTAATACAAATGTGGTTATATCAGCTGACGGTCATCTACCTCCATCTCATACAACCCCACATCAGAAGACCCCAACTATCCATTTCAAATCAAAAGTCAATTCACATAATGGATTTAGAGAATTGTGAAACCCCTATTGCTTAGTCACCGTATCGTCTGTGTCAACTTAAATAAATGATAATATATCAATGTTGTGTCAACAGCTTGTGTCTGCTGCCCCCAAGTGGCTGAGGAAAAACACGTTACTGCAGATTTAACATGAAGTACAAACCAAACTTCCCCAGCCAGCGTGCCTCTTTGTTCTTTTACAGCTTAACTGAAAGGACATTAAATGGAATTTGCTGCCCACTCCGCCACAAAAGAAAAGTCTCAATCATGAGTCAGAAGCCTTTTTTCAACAGCTCAGTTAGACTAGCTTCTTAGGATTATCCCTACAGCTATGGTCAGTGGAAAATAATGCACTACAAAGGATGACATCAAAATAGGGGGATTTTTGGGGGATTTACTGTTGAAGCAGGCGATGGATCAGATTGTATTCCTTTCTTTCTCTGGCCTGAAAAGCTCTTAAACCAGAGTGACACAGTTGTTTCACGAATACTAACTTTTTCTGTGTCAGAATCCGGAGGAGTTTTTTTTTTTGTGCTATTTTTTAACTTTCTGGTTTATGTGGAACATTTCCTTTGATGATGTGTGAAGACCAGACTGATGACACACCAGTTTGAAGCATATTTTTGTCAGTGCATCTTTTCAGAGCTGCAGACGTCACTTACACAACGCGGCACTTTATGTGCCTGACAGTGACTTTGCTGCCTGGCACACATGAGTCGTCTTCACTATACCGGTATGTGTGGACATTTTTAGACAGCAGTTTAAAGTGTGTTCTCCCTGCCAGTGTACCAGAGTATCTAACAGGGGTTTCTGACTCTGACTGATGTCAAGCATCTTCCCTTTTATCTCAGACATTTGTAGCACATATTGATGTTCTCCAAGTGTATGGTCTGGCCCATGTTCTTATCTTTTGAAGTTATATACAGCATGTCAGTGCCCTCCTGGGGCAAATAACTGTTTCTTGTCTCGTTGGCTGCCTATCTTGTGGGAAGACCCAACCACCAAAACAGGAAACATGTCAAATTAAATTCTTGTAAATAGCAATTATTGTTTCCTGTGGTTATCTGTAGCATCTTCTTAGTGACTGGCCTTTGCAAGAGCATGGAAATCGCTTACTTCTGATCTTGTAATTGTATGAAATCAAAAGGAAGAGAAAGTGCTATAATAAGTGCTGTGTGAATTTTGAATCTGTCATGGCATTATATGATTGAAAGAAAGTTGTTGCCAAATGCCACAATGTAGGCAAAAGCGCAGATCCTCCCTCATCCTCAGTCTCCCGATTTGCTGATTTTACCTCTTGTTGCCCTGACTTCATATCTCTATGAAGAAACGTGAGACTGTTGACTGAATGGATTCTTGAAAAGGCGGCAGGCCAGTTGAGACTTTATTGTCCTCACTGCTGCAAGCGGGTGATATTTCATCTGAAATGCACCACTAGAACGTGAAGCCTTGAGTCCAGTCTTTTGTTTGTGGTCCATTCAGCATCATTATCTCCCTCGCAGAGCTGTAATTACTGTATGGTGAATGGCTTTCTAGAACCCATCATTTCCTGCACTGTAAGCCTCTTGTTTTGTTCGTGTTATAACAGAGGAGCAGAGCTATTGTGAATATATTGATATTAACAGTTTTCCTGATGGCAGAGCTGAAGACGGCTTTGTGCCTGTGCCATGTACGTACAAAGACTGAAAATGAACGTCGATAAGGACTTTGGGGAAGAAATAGTACTGACAGTCGCTGACATATCGAAGAATTGACCTCTTTGTGAAGGGAGACAGCATGATATCAGCAGCGTGATGTGCACCCATGGGGGTTGATATAAGCCTTGACAATGTATTTTTCAAATTTTGGACCGTCAAATTTTGAAGTAATTCAATTTTGACTTTAAAGTTGTAAATGGGCGAGTTTATCATTCTGAGGCTTTTGCCCTGAGGTCCCAGGAGTACGGGACGTTGACACGGCAGCTGCTATCTTCTTCATACTTGACTGCAGACCCGGGGGGAACTGGAGCTGGAGCTGGAACAGGGCGCCCCTAAGGGATTCCTCCAGAGCCTCCGCTCCTAAATCACGGTTTGACAATTTGTTTGTTTTGGATGAATGCTCATCATTCATATTCACATTCTGAAGGCTCTCTGTGGAGATAGGACATTACATTCCGATGACTTCTCCTCATATGTCCCTGTTAATTCAATATAAACACACACTGCTCCAATGTACACAGAGCTAAATAAAAGACTTTCCACCTCAGGAGCAAAGGTAAATCATGTGCTCTCTGTTTAATTTTATGCCTTGTCTCATTATTCTCTCAATTTAAGGTTGGCTGTGCATAATGCAAACTACACTCTCAGATGGATTCACGTCCCTGAAATTGTGTTGTCTTAATTAAACATTGCCGCAGACATTGATTAACCTCTCTTCCTGGTTCCCTCAGTGTGCTTTCCTGTTGACAGACTAAACCACAAATTCCACAGTTGAGAAACAAAGTGACCACCAGTTGCCTCCTGGCTGCAACTTAGTCTGTTTGCAATCCAGCCATTACTTCTGTTCATCATTAAACCGAAGTCATACACAGAGCAGAGAGGAAGGCTAAAGCTTATTAGAGTGTTTGGCTTGTTAACTTGCTAATGGCCTGGGTGTTTGCTCTAGGTTATCAGAAAAACATCACTTACTTCCATTTGTGTCTCAACTCAATTTCATGCTCTCCTGAGCTGATACTTGATGTCCTGAGGAGGAGGAGACATGAAGCAGTTTGAGCGGAGGGGATCATCCCTGCGCCACGCGCCATACATGTGCCCAGCCTGTGGAGGAAAAACACTGGACTGATGGTGGAAGAGTTACTGTCAGGGAGTTGCTTCTGTGGTACAAACTTTACTTCTTCCACTTCCTTAACAGTTCAGACTGAATATAGTGTGCTGGTGGCAGGCTATGTTTAGAAAAAAGTCACGTGCTGTGCAGTCTATCTCTTGCCCATTTATACGAAAAGGAATTGGAGTGGAGATCAATACAAATTGGTTTCTGTGACATATTTCTGTATACATTTCTATAAATCTGTATGATTTGTTGATTTAATCAGCCGATGGCTCTGTACGGGCTCAGTTCGGATAATTAAAACACATTTCCCTGCCTGCATTTTGGTTTGGAAAAAATTAATAAATGGCTAATGTGCACACAGTTTTAATGAAAATGTCATGCATTTCAGAAACGCTGTGCAGACATACGATGGTTGATGTATTGATACATGCATTCGATTTCCTTCTTCACCGTCTGCATTGCCCCTCACACACGATGTAATTTGTCTCACAAGTGACACATTTTCATTATGAAATGTGAGTTTTTTTCTCTCACTGGCCTGAAGGTCCGGCTTTCTGATGCCATTAAACTTATATATATGGGGATATAAAACTAATTTTTACCACATCACATCTTTACAGTCATCATAGCAGCCTTGTTGTTGCCAGGGTTACCATACTGCAGATATACTCACAATCTCTGTTATCTGACAATCACCAAACCAAAACACCTCCCAGCCACTACTGAATATTCTTCTTGTGATATTAGAGTCTTGGTGTGACATTCCTGTAGCTCAGTTCAAATTATTTTGGAGAATAATCCCTTTTCTTAATTAACAACAGCACTAAGCCGGGCAGTTTTTGATAAACACCCGGTTCTCATTGTAATGCAAGCCACTTAAGGATGTTAGACTGAGCCTGTTTCTATAAACCACTGATTGATTTCCGAGGGCTTTGGCTCTTTATGGCTTCACATGAATCATACCGGCTATTTCCAACTTTCTCACTGGTGGAAGTAACTTGAATTGTATTTCCATCAAGCGAGACTAAACACAAAAACTCTTATCCATATATCACAAGTATTTTTCTGCTTTAGTTTGAGTAACTTTTGGTGGTAACACTTTATAATAACGATCATTAGTAAGTCCTTTATAAGACATTAGTTAATGATGAACAAATCATGAACAAAACATTAACAAACCTGTGTAAATGATTAGTTAATACTAAATTAACACATGACAATTATGTTGTAAGTCATCTGCAAATATTATAATTAAAATGAATATAATTTGTGACAGGTAAGGAAGAACTACAACTGATATGAACACATTATCTGGTGATGAAGTGTTTACACTTTAGATTAGGGGGATGCAAAAGCACTTGTAAATGACTTATAGATGATTCAGTAATACATTTACACATGAGTTATAAAAGATGAGGAACAGGCCACTTTCATTACATAACAAATCATTAGGTAAATATTTACTAATGATTAGTTCATGAATATTTCATGTTTAACAAATCATTTGCGGATGACTTACAACATATTTGTGATACGCTGATTTAGTATTAACTAATCATTTGCAAAGGTTTATTAATGTTTTGTTCATGATTTGTTCATCATTAACAAATATCTTATAAAGGACTTACTAATGATCGTTATTATAAAGTGTTACCCTTTTGGTTTGGTAAAGGAATTCAACATTTTTGGAAATATGCTTATTTTCCTCCTGAAATTGATTCAACTGTCATATCTGTACATTTAACTTTATCTGTTTAGCTTAGGAATGAATAAAGACTGGAAACAGAGGGAAACAGCTCGTCTGTCTACAGCTAAAACAGTTCACTAACCAACACCTCTAAAGGTCACGAATTAACTCGTTATATCTTGCTTTCTTATCTGTATAAAAGTGTTTCCTGAACGATAAATTCAATTAAATAAAACTGTTTATTATTTTATTCCTCGCTGGTTGTCCAGCAGTCTCACGGTGACAACAAGACTCCAGGGGCCAGTTGCACCAACAGCACTTGTACTTAATTTAACTTAGAGTAGCTAAGGTTTTACATTTGCCGAATTTACAATAAATAATCCAAGTTTGTTAATCACATTTCCCAGAACTCACCGACTCACTTTTTTTTAGGTAGTCTGGCATCAAATTGGACCACTTGGTGTTCAGCGTTTTCTTGTGGTCATACAGCTCTATCATTCTTGTCTCAGTGTCTTTGAAATTGCCTTTTCTTTTTCTTTGATCCTTCATAATGTTGCAGCAAATCAGGTATGATTAGCTACAAATTAATAAGACAGTGGGAGATCGGAAACCTTTCTGGCAGTTTTGAAACAACACGTGGGAGATTCAGCTACTTTGTCTTGAGAGGCTGCAGCTTTTGTTCCCAGACAAACTACACAAATGTGTCTATAATACACTGTACATTTACTGCTAAATGGACAACTTACTGCTCACCTTTTTTTTTTTTTGCTTCAATTGTATTCACCGCCACACGCTGTCTCTCTCCGCCACACACTCATTAGATACACACATTCAGCACTGCCCTATTCCCTAAAGGAGCTACGCCACTCTCATAGTGACGCACGTTCCTGCTGGACTACTAGAGTAGTTGTAGAATCCATTTTTAAAGATGGTCTTGACTGACCTAGCAGTCAGTACCTGGCTTTGGAAAGACCAGTTGATCTAGGAATTCACTGCCCCCGGCCAAGAAATAGTCCAGCACATAATCACTAGAGGCGTGGAAATGTCTCGATTATGAGATGCATCGTGATGTGTACGTGGAGGATTCTGCATCGATGCAGAGACAGAGCATAATCGAGAGTCTGCAGCTTATGTTGATTGTTGATCTTTGATAAAATTACCTTGCGACATTGCTGCCATGCTTTGAATTGAAGGCAGACATTAGGCTCACACAAGCCCAGCTAATCAGCCCAGATCTGAGGAGGTGCTGTCAACTTCGCCGTCCAACTCTGAGAGAGGTGTGTGCGGCAGAGTCAATAGATGCCTTATCTTAAAGCTGCCATGTGAATGCAATATTATTGTAGATCACTACAAACGTGTAAGGCTCTGCAAATGGATGAATGTTTTCTTTTTGTGATAGAAAAGATACTTATTTTGTAGACAGCTGTAGCCTGATTATTGGAAGGACTTTCTGAATAACAGGGCAATTTAAATGATGTAAAAGTAGCCATGGGCAGTAACATAGATCTTTGAGGATGCCATACACTGAGATGCATCGTTTTGCATTCAAATCTGAATCTTAATGCAATTGAATCTTGAGGCCAGTCAAGATTCACACCTCTAATAATCTCATTCTGAAAGCACAAATTTGTAGAGGTGCTGGTAATCTGATTTATTGCCAGTTCCCAGACTTTATGCTAAGCTAAGCTAACCGTACTGTAGCCTTATATTAAGTGAAACTCTCGCCAAAACGCAACCTAGGCTTTATTTGTGAATGTATATGAGTCAAACCTTCGGGTAAATGCATAATTACGACGAAAGACGCATTTTTTAGATTTACCATAATTTCGTTTTTGGCTCAAGCTAATTTTGAATGGGAGTGCAAGGGCACTTAGCTAGCATCAAAAATCCCTATTTTTAAAACACGAAGAAGGCTCGACACAACATGAAACTTTGCTCGTAGCATCATCATGGTCTCTACACATGAACACCAGCATTGAGAACATTGTGTGTGTACACAGAGTTTACTAAATAGCAGGTTTTTGATCTACTCACATTAGTTGCTACACCTCCGGCGCGCGGCCATCATGGCAGTCAAAAAGTATCCATTCACCGCCTGCGACCTAACAGGAAGAAGAGTAATGGTGGACCGCTCCTCAAGCTTAGTTCCATATGAATGCACGGATGGTTAGTTGTTTTGACGTTAGCGAAAAACAATATTGACCTTCAAGTTGAAAAAGGAGCCTCATATAAGAAACAATACCACAATCAAAAGCGAGAAAAGTCACGTGACATCTCGCGTGGAAGCCAGTATGCTACCGGTGACCTAAGTGACAGACACAGCACAACAGAAGACCGAGAGGAGACACCTAAAGACATGGCTGGGTATGAAGAATACGATTTAATGATTTAATTAGTGTTCCAGTTCGATGGACGTCCACCTTTTCGAGCCCGAGCATACGGAAGAAGAGATCCAAGAGCTTGACGAAAGGGCGAGGAAAGAGAGAGAGGAGCCGGCGGCGGACGGATACTTTTTAACTGCCATGACGGCCGTGCGCCGGAGACACAGCAGCTAATGTGAGTTTGTTCAAAAACCTGCTATTTAGTAAACTCTGTGTACAAAAACAATAGTGCTTGTGTTCATGTGTAGAGACCCTGGTGATGATACGAGCAGCAAGTATCATGTTGTGTTGAGCCTTCTTAGTGTTTTAAAAATAGCGAGTGGGCACTCCCGTTCAAAATTAACTTGCCCAAAAACGAAACTACGGTAAATTTTAAAAGTGCGTCTTTCGTCGCAATTATGCATTTACCCGAAGGTTTGACTCATATACATTCACAAATAAAGCCTAGGTTTTAGTTTGGTGAGAGTTTCACTGGCCAGGATAGCTGTTCTTTCAGGTCTTCATGAGGGACTGAGGATGCATCTAAGATGCAATCACTCAGACCAAATTCAGAGGTGGTCTGACTGGGCCACATGTGACCACATCATTTTTGCTGTGTGTACGCACATGTGTCCTGGGCCACACTGACGGGCCGCCTACTCAACTGATGTCCTCCGTGAAACAAAAAAAGAGAAGCCACAACAACAGGCATAATGGATTACACGCTGTCAGATTCCCATGTGGTTCATTGTAATGTAGATCACGTGTTTGGACTCTTAACGTAACCCAGTGTTAGCAGATGTTTGTGAACACACTGTCCGTTTCAGTACAACCATTAAACTAGTAACTAATAAGTAATGTTTCTTGAGGAGAGACTTTATAAACACTGCAAAACGTTATATATGACAAATTCTAAATCATTCGTACCTTCTTGGAAATTCAGTATTAAATGCAATACATTAAGTTGTTTCTTCACTTGGAAAAAGTCACTGCACAAGCCTTCTGTGTCTAAAGTGTGTCTTGCTTGGCAACATTTAGCAACTGTTTGAACACAATGTTTCTACTGATTCAGCCATTTACAGTTAATTTATGAACAGAGACACAATTGTATCAGAGGTAATATGTCAACTTTTACGAATAGTCTAAGCAACAGGCTATACAGGCGACTTCTTTTACCGCATGGAGAAAGTCCCAGACAAATTATTAAGTTTTGTGAGTTCTTGAGCTAGCAGAAACACTGTCTGTGACAAATTTGTAATTTTTAGGCCTTCTTTATAGAGACTTGTCCTGGTTAAGGTCATGTGTTTTTGTTTCTGGTCTTCCTGTTTTATTTTGTACTTACCCGTTCCTCTCGTTTCAGGTGTCTTGACTTCCTGCCCTCGTGTTCTCCTGTGTGCTGATTTGCAGCAGGCCCGCTCCTGATTGTTTTCACCTGTGTCTGTGTCTCCCCCTTCCCTTGTGTATTTAAGTCTTGTGCTTAGTGTTTGTCGTTGCCAGTTCGTCTTGTTCGTCATTTTGAGCGTCCCAGCAATATTTCTTGTGAGTTCTCACGCCAAGCCAGCAGTTCTTAGTTTCTAGTTTAGTTTTTGTTTTCGTCCTGTTTTGCCTTGCCTAGTGCATTACATTTGAGTTTATTGAATCATTCTCTGCATGTCAAGTCATGCATTTGAGTCCCTGCCACTGATCCCTGTCAATTCCACAAATTCTAAACATTAATTTCTTTCTTTTTTCAGTGATGAACATTTGCAAATAGAGCAGGGAAGTGACATCCAATCACAAGTGGTCGCTTGAGATGCATGGTAATGTGAATTGATTGGATTAAAACTGTCCACTTGTGTTTGTTTCTCTCAGGACACATGTTGATACCACCCTCTTCATGGGTGGGTGCCAGTCTTGTTTGCCTCACGCATGAGCACAAGAATGCACATACACTCATACGTGGCTGATACTATTCCACTGACCTGCGGGCGACCTACATGTGCCAAGAAGCGTAGCAACGTGCCCTCAGCCAATAAGAAGACTAAAAGGGAGTAAACATGAATGTAAACAATACAGGCTGTAACGTGTTCAAGACATCAGGTTCGCAAATGTTTTTGTGAGGAAGTAAATGCATTCAACATGTTTATTGGACGTCATGGAGACACACAATGCATTCTGGAGGGAAACAGTGAATGTAAACATAACTTTTGTCTGTGTGCAGGAAAACTCCACAGGGCAGCACGAGAGAGCGTATCAACCTTCTCATCACTGAACAGGTAAATACGCATATTCACTATTGCTATTGCTACTATTTCTTCAGAGGTCCAGTGTGTCGGATTGAGCAGAAATTAAATATGATATTCATAATTATGTTTTTCAATAGTGTATAATCAGCTGAAATTTACAGTTATTGTGTGAAATAAGGGTAGGGCCCTATGATTTCCGTGATCACAGAATTGCGGACTGAATTGCGGAATTGGCCGATTAAAATGGAATCTAATTATAATTTGACATAATTTCACTGAAATGGTGTTTTCGTCGGTGAAAAAACTGAGAAACTCGACATTAACTCATCAGTACAGAGCTGAACAGTTCCCGAATGACTTGTATGCGTCAGGTGAATTGTTGTTTTGCAAAGAAGCAGACCAGAGAAATCATAATTACAGGTGTGATGCGTGAAAGTTAGTCACCTGTCCGATTCATATTATCGGCGCATATCACCAGAGTAACTGCTAATGGCTGCTAACAGTAGCTGCTGTTAGCCCCGTTAGCCACAGCCCTCTTGGCTGACTCTGCCTGGGCTGGGCTGTTTTCACTGCTAGCTGGTTAGTATGCTAACTTGACATAACGTCACAAGTATAATTTCTCATTTTGTTGGTCATCTTTGCTATTTTTTTTAATATCGACAACTTAAATTTTCAGAACAATTTTGGTATGCAAATATTTACTGGATCTGCCTGAGAGCTGACCATGTTTTTATTCAATGAAACCCATAAAAACACAAAATATACTACCGTATGAAGACATGATGAAGTCAAAATGTTTTTGATCCACTTTACTGTATGGTATTGAGGAAATGTGTTTGTCACCTCTATACATTTAATGTAGTTTCTATCTAATGTGTGTACATTTTAGTCATTTACATTAAAATCACACTGTTTTTGGTAGTAAAACAAGAGTAAAAGGTAAAAAAAAAAACAGGATTCCCAAGAATGAAAACAGAAAAAATGGAATTTGGGAAAAAATAAAACAGATTTTATAGGGCCCTGCAAGGGGTGCTCAGCGATAAGAGCAGAATACATTTAAAGATGAAACATGACGTAGTAATGAACGTATAGTTGCTGACACATTTAATGAGATTATAACTTCCCGAAAAATCCTCCAGGGGAGCGGACTTAATTTCTGTATTAAGAAAAAAGATAAGAAGCCAATTTTAAAGGGGAAAAAAAGTTAGAAGACTTTGTACCCTTCAGATATGCCTCTGACCTTACAGCACAATGTTCATTCAGCAGTGATGTGTTCGTTCCACACCGTGAGGCAGCAGGACTGCGTGAGTCATAGAGACGGACCGAGACACACAAAAATACACACAGACGGACAGGAAGACGGGGAGGCTGCAGTGATTGAGTAAATCTTGCCTTTCATGGTCTAAAGCTGCTTGTACATGCAGATGAGATTAAAACAAATGACATCACTACCTCAGCCTTGGCAATCAGCACAAACACACATTTGGTGATAGAGCAGCCGTGCAGGCTAGTAATCAGTATTCATACTCTGGGGTATGAAGACAGATAAGGACATCATCCAGTTCTGTGTGTAGATCTTTGGGGAAGTGTCATGACGTTTGCCAAGACTGAGGTGATGAAGTCATTTGTTTTAACCTCAGATGTAACGACTTCAGAATTGGAGCATTCCTCTTTCTCCTCGTCCTAATTATCATCTTTATCCTAATCATTCATTTTCTCTCATTTTCTTCTGTATGTTTTCCCTCTCTCTGGCCCTGTCTGGATATCTTGTATCCACATATTCAGCCTTTGTTGATAATCCATCAGAAACGAGCTGTAGTTCACAACTCGTACAAAAATTGATCTCAGACACGCTCTGGTGAGATTTTGCTTCCCCGCTTGCAGGTTTTATCTGCAGTCATACAGATAGAGAGGAGGATTATTATGTGTGTTTGCATATTGGATAAAGCCATAAAACCAAAAATGAGGAACAGTTGAAAACAACATCTGATGAGAGGTAAGCTGTGTTGGGAACATTTGTTGTGCTATGCACGTATAGTACAGAAGTGCCTCAGCAGTTCTTCAATGCACGTGGGCACATGTACAAAAGAAATGTGCCTCTGACCACCTACATGTGGCTTGGCGGTTACCTCCCAAAGCTCGAGTGAATTCACACCTGTAAGCTCATTTGTGTTCTCGTCAGGCTGCACACATTTTAATGCAAAGCATTAACAAGGTCCCTGACCTTCTTTTTGTGTCCCTAAAAGAAGATTCACTTATGTGTCAATGTACTGCCATGTAAAAAGAAAAGCCTTGTGTCTGTGTCTGGTTTCTACTCAAAGCCTCGAAGCTGCTTTAATCAATGTTTTATGGATGAAATGAGTGAATGTTATGCTGAAGAGGTGATGAACACACAGGGAACCATAACCAGGCTATGTTACTTTAGTGTCTTTCAGCTTATTGTTTTGTTTCAACTTTAGTGGTTTGGTTCACTCTCTTAATGGCTGCTTTGAATGAAAACTGCACACAATCTGTCCAGTGCGGATGACATAGTGACTAGCTGGTGAAAGTAGTGGAGGATTCAGCAGCTTGATAGCCAGAGAGTTTCCTCAGAAAGAGGTGGAGACCAAAAGGGGGCTCGAAGGAGGGTGAATATTGGGATTACATTAATCAACTAAATCAATGTTGTGAAAAGATGTGTTGTATTATTTCACAACAGTGTTTGACTCCTCACACCTTCTCTCATGATTAAGAAATGAATGAATACATCTGTAATACTCCAATTGAACACCTCTGTTTGGAGCAACTACTCTTCTTCTCAGTTCAAAACCATCAGCATTGAGAGAAAACAATCTCTTCAGACCTGCAGGGAGGATGATTACAACCTGAATGTTTTATATATCAAGCTGCAAACTGCTTCAGCACGCCTTGGTGACACTGTGGGAGGATGTCAGAATCACCACACCAGCCGTGAACAACCAATATCCCCCTCTAATATCAGCCACACACTTTTCCAAATCCGACTTGTCAGTGAACACCACAGAGGGGACAGGGAACACTATGAATTCTTGTTAGAGACTAAACAGTGTGGATGAACCAATTATGGCAGGAATCCCAGCACTCCGTTCTCTGTGGTTTGTTGAGTGTGTTAGCAGCGGTAATGTGGCCATTACGTCGAACCCCGCAGGTAATAAGACTTGTAAACCTCACAGCGTAGGTCTTGATTTACGGATTGATCTTTGTTCTGATCCTCACAGCCAGAGGCTCAAGCTGAGACAGATGTAACAGGGTAGACCTGTATCATTCACACTGTTCTTAACTTCACAGTATTGGGCACTAAAGGTGTGTGTGTGTGTGTGTGTGTGTGTGTGTGTGTGTGTGTGTGTGTGTGGGGTGGGGGG
>OMLP01041413.1:0-12299 GCA_900302685.1 Spondyliosoma cantharus | reverse complement strand
GTATATATATATATATATTAGTGGTGGGACTCGATTAAAAAAAAATAATCTAATTAATTAGAGGCTTTGTAATTAATTAATCTCAATTAATTGCATATCAATATTTGACACGAGAAGCAACATTATTCAATTTAAATGGATTTTGGTATATGACTGAATCACTGAATAGACACATAAATTAGCTTAAACAACAACATTGTGTTATTTTCATCACTGAGTGTTAACATAAAGTGCAATATGAATAAAGAATATTATGATTGCATTGTTCACAAGGCACAAACTTAAATTCAAGTTAGCTATATTCAAGCTTTTTCAGGACTTTTTGTAAACTTTCTGTGTTAAACACAATTGTTTTTGTTTATTAAAATAAAAAAAAGCACTTAGTACAGTACATTCCAGAATGTACGACCGAGAGTGGACGACAGTCCACTGCAATCCACTTCGCCAGTGCGTTTGTTAATTTGTCAGTTGTGGAATCATTTTGGCTCTGAGCCCTGTCATCTTGTTGAGTGTGGATTGGCGACACTTCCTGCTGGAACTATGAGCGTTGTCTGTGCTAGCTGCAACATGTTTGGCTTGAGGTGATAGGTAAATTCTTTCTTGGACAATTTGCACACAACTGTACTTTTATCCAGGTTTCCACCCGGTAGTTTTTTAAAACTAAAATTTCCACTGACCGAACCCAATGACTTCTCATCGGTTTCATTTCTCGTGTTGTGTCCTGTGCTTCAGTATACGGGTTTGGCAGGAACTCGTACAACGAGCAACGTTCCGCGCTGTTTGGAGTGCAAAAATACATTGCGATTAAATGTGTTATTTTTTTATCGCGTTATTTTTTTCTGTAATAAATTAATCGTAATTAACACGATAAAGTCCCAGCCCTAATAAATACTTGTCATTTTGACTCTAAAGCTAACACCGCCCTGCTACTAACGACTCTTTTCTTCCTAGCAGGAATGAGGTGCACGTTTGGTTCATGTGTCACTTTATATTTGTCGTCTCCGTGACTGCAGCTGATATGCAGGACTACAGTAAGTAATCAGGTTGGTATGTTCAGACGTAATAGTGCAGCCGAGCGCAAATACTTTCCTCCACAACCAGCCCCACACTCAAGAGTGACAGAGAGTTTTCATACAAAGATACAGAGTGCTGACATGCCTGAGAGAAGGAGAGAGAATCGCCAAATGCTGATGAGTCACATGAGAAGCTCTTCTTACCTGAATCCACCTACAACTTTGTCTGTAAAGCGAGATTTAGATGGTGTTAGGATGGATGAAATTAATGAGGTGTTGCAGTGATCCAGCAGAGACTCAGAGGAAAATTCCACCTCTGAATAGTCCTGTTAAATGACTTGCAGTGGATTCTTCCTTTTAAAGATAACAATGGGTGACTGGCTTAAATAATTAACCCTTGACAAACAAACGTGTCCACATCTCCCTGATCACTGTGCTCTAATTTGTCTTGAGTAATAAAACATTAAAATTAGGCTTTCTTTAGCAATATAATATATGAGGATAATAATGACAACAACATTTCAGGAGTGCAATGAAATAAAACACCAATACACAGTAAATTAAAATTGGGAAATCAGGTTTTGAGCTGCAGCGTTTGTGTGTTTAATAACCTCAAAGTCCTGGTCGGACAGGTAGACCTCCAGGCGGAGCGGGTCGACTCCCTCTGGAAGTGGACGGGCCCGCAGCTGGGCCAGAGGAAAGGTGTTCTGACAGAGCCGGGCCAACACATCCTCCACCAGAATGATCTGGTTACACACCTCCGCCTCCTGCAGCCACAACACAGGACACTGCATGACGTCCTTTATACTGACAGCAGGAATTTGGCGATTAGTTTGACAAAATAAGTGTGAAAATTAGAAGTGAAGAAAGAGACTGTGTGTATATAGTCTGTGTAATATACTTTTTTTATCAGTATTTGCAAGCTCAGGCTTTTGGCTTTAAGAATGCTATACATAGAAAAGTTACAAACTTGATGAAGAAATCAATCTCTAAATGTTAGCAGACTCCTGACTGTTCACTGACATCATGATTATATAATACAAGTGAGAGTATGTTTGGTGAAGAGTTAATGTGTGTCCTGCTGACACTCTCAGTGATCTCAGCCACGTCCTCTCTGTGCTCCCAGCTCGGAAACATGTTGGTGAAGGTGAGCGGCTCCAGACCAGCGTGGATCAGATATGACTTCTGAGGCTTCTTCTCGTTCTTCTCTGCAGGAGAAAATGATCTAAATAATTCTGAACTTTATTATGAAAATTACTGGTACGACTCAAATTTCACCACTATTTGTTACTTTAAATCCTGCCACTACGGGAATGAACTCATATGCTTTTAATATATCAGTTAGAAATAAATGAGTGAACAGTGTTAATTGTGATCACCCTAACCTTTGCAGTACTGCAGCACGGTCTCCATGGCACACTTCCTGTCTGCATCCCAGCGGATTCGAGCCGAGCCAGTGCTCTCGCTGTCCTGAGGCCACCAGCCTTGCCACAGGTAAACCTCATGGAAGTTATCCACCAGGAACAACGCTGTCAGAGAGAGAAAACATTATATCATTAAACTACACCTGCATGCATCAGGGTAATTGAAGCGCTTCATCGTGGTGTATTTACTGCAGTAACTTTGTCCTCATGCCTCACCAGGTTGTGGTGCATTGTACAGGTCTTCCTGCAGGAAGGGCAGAGAGCTGACCAGGTCTGGAGCTCTGGATGGGTGGAAGAACTCACCCGCCACAAACTCTCCGGATGTGCTGCTCAGCTGGAAAAGCCGTGGGGTGAAGTTGAATTTACCTGGATCTGAAAAATAAAAAAAGAAAACTAACATGTGAGATAAATCACTCCTCCAAGTTTAGTCTCACACCTCAGTTTGGTGGTGTGTCTAAAAACTCATTCATTTATTGAATTGTCGAAACTGTCAGCTTACAAATCTTGAGCCTGATATTTTGAGACTATATTTTAGGTGTCAAAACAGAGTCAAAATATATGACCCCTCCAATTTCTATCAAATATAACTATACAAGATGTATCTGTGTGATGTATCATGTGTCTGACAAAGAGACAGGGAGTATGTATCATTAAATAACTACAGTACATGGAAAAAGACTTTACCTTGCAGCATACAGTCGTAGGCCTTCCTGTCTTTTCTCCCCAGAGCCTCCCAGAAGCCTGGAGGCTCCACTCCCTCATCACACTCGTGGATGGTCACCTTACTGCTGCTGTGAAGACCGGCCTCCAGTGGACACCTGAGAGAAATCAGAGGAAAACAGACCAGTTATTAATTGGTGTTGATTTACTGAAAGTGATCGTACATATGTGGATAAAAACTCACTGTTCTTTGATCTTGAGTGCGGCTGTGTTTCCAACACTGCGGGTGTGTAGTTGCGTCTTGCAGCCGTGCCACAGGTAGATGATGGCCTTGTTGATGTTGAGCAGGATCATGGAGGCTCTGGAGCGCAGGCTGCTGCAGTGACACGCCACCTCCAGCAGGTGGCCCTCCACCGGCACCTCGCCCCGCACACAGTAGAGACGCCACTCACCTGGACACAGATGATATGATCACAGCGTTGTCAATAAAGAGTTAATTTATCGCTCAGTATTCCAGAAAATAACAAAAAAAAACTCAACGAAAGATAATAGTAACAATGGCGACATATTAAGTCCACAACATATCAGTAAAGCTTTTGTAACAGTTGGTATGATTTTATTTATATGGTAATTTCCAATTTAGAGATTATGTTCCAATTTTAAGACTTTTAACTGTCAAGATAATGCAGAAGAAACACCATGGCATATTGAACTTGGTTGAACCATTGCCAAAATTATTGTATTTTGTTTTGCATTTCTAAATTGACTCTAGAAATACAGGCTTTAAGATGGTAAGTTCCAGAGTTTATGTTTTATAATGGTTTTTAGTCTTTTACTCCTACTTTAAATAAAAAAAATGCAGGAAAAATAAAGGAAGGCAGATTTTGGCTGTGGCTGTCTGATGCAATCTCTTCAACATGCATACAAGCAAATATAATTTCATTACTCTGTTTAAGAAAAACGATTGAGTTTGTAAAATAGTAAATAATCTGTCAGTGAAAAAACCCTGTGCCCTGTAGAATGTAGAATGTAGAATGAAAAGCAGAAATGTTGCATTGTTTACTCTGAGTGTTCTCCTCTTCCTCCTCCCTCTTGCCAGCATGGAGGATCATCCCTCCGTTGAAGCACTGTAGGAAACATGGAGGCTCCTTTCCTTGCTGCACCTGAACCTAAAAAATGTAGACAGAGTGGAGGTGATGAAACTAATGCAAACAAAACACTACACACATGACTATACACTGTATATCCAGACCTGATTTGAAAAGAAAAAAGTAGTTGTTGGTTCACACATTCAGCTACTTAATATGAAGGTTATTGTGTTTAGTGGGTGTCTGGGATGTAAGAGTGAACATCAAATGTTTTTGTAGCTGTTTTCATGCCACAATTCCATTTCTGTTCTGTTAGATACATTTGAAGTTTCTGTTCTGTTATTTGGCCTTGTCTCCTGTACCTGAGCCCCTCTTTCTTCGTCCAGCTCCACTGTCATCAGTGCTGACGTCCCCTTCTCGCTGACGGTAGAGTGTCGACCCTGCCAGAAGAAGTAGCAGCACTTCTCCTTCCCCGGCCCGGTGCTCCTCACCTCAGGGTTCTGCCTACGACCAACTGGGACACACAGACCCAACGCTACATGAAAAAATGATTCTACATCACCAGTTCAGTTAAAAGAATAATGTTTTTATTTGTTGCCTGTAGCTAAAGAAGCTTATTTCTTTATGTTTTACTCATTGGCAGTGTTGGGGTAGTTACTTAAAAAAAGTAATCTATTACACATTACTAGTTATTTTTTAAAAAAGTAATCCATTACACATTACTAGTTACTTTTAAAAAAGTAATGCCTTACTTTACTTTGTTACTTGCTGCTTAAAGTAATTAGTTACACTACTAGTTACATTAGTTTTGGATTACTCCACGACATCAGCTGAGATGCATCGTGGAACCTTTCCTCCACAGCCTATGCGGCTACAAGCCTTTCTATCTCCGGTTTTGTTGCTAATTTTTGCTCAAAGTCAAGCCTTGCCTGTTTTGTTGGTGTCGGACTCTGCAGCATCTTCTCTTCAGCATGACTCTCGGTCCGATCTTTAGCAGCCACTAGCTTCATGCTAGCATGTTGCCGCTGCAGGTGCTTGCTCAGGTTAGAGGTTGTGTTGGTAGCGGTGGACAGCTGTTTCTGCCCCGGGCACAGCTTACATTTCAGTCAGATTTTTTCCATCTCTCTAAATATGATGTTTCCATTCTATCGCCTCTACTCTCCTTCCTCGTCTTCTTCGTCTTTCGCTCGTCTTCTGCTCCTGCTCGAGTCACGTCCATACTGTGGTCACGTCTACATGTCACGTAATGTGACGTGAGGTCAAACCATAGGGTCAAACGAGCGTTGTGTAAGCACGCATAGAAAGGGACGTTTGATTTGTGTTTTCGGTCCTCCCGTAAAGAAGCGCAAGTAACGAGATCATTTTTGATTAGTATGTGATTACTGATGTTATCAACAGTAATGCATTACATTACTGCGTTACAGACAAATGTAATCTGATTTTGTAACGCGTTACCCTCAACACTGCTCATTGGTGTTCAGTAGGAAAGATTACCATTAGTTACAACAACAAAACTTAGTGCTCTGTAACTTTGTTAAATGTGATATTTGAATTGCAGCTGCTATTTTATAGAGGTTGTTATTTCTGTCGGAGTATGAAGACCACAGTGACTGACCTGAGGTGCTGACCATGTACTTCCACTTGACTACGTAGGCGTCACCCTCATGGAACTGGCCGATGCTCTGCCGTGGCAGACGGCTATAGTCGAACTCCAGGATGTGCCAGACGTCCACTGACACTGTGCTGATCTCCTGAGTCCTCATGTGATCCTCAGTCTCCACTGGGCCGTAGCCTCGACCGACGTTTACCCCATCCAGTATGGTGGAAATCGATGACTGGAGGACTGGCAGCATCAGGGTGGCATTGTAAGGTCGGCATTCTCGCCCCGGGGCCTCCTGAGAAAAAAGAGGGGCAAAGATTACAGATAAATACACATGCACCAATTCTTGTTACTTGAGGTTCAATCAGCATCCACTTTCTTCTTTTGTTTATTTTGGTCCCAGTGTGTAACCAACAGTTCCTGGCAACATTAACCAAGTTTGAGTTTGAGCCACAGTCCAATAAATAAACAGAAGGGAAGATAAAGAAAACATGTGTGACTTTTAATGCACCTTCTGCTCAGGTATGAGCTCGCAGACTTCCTTTGGTGATGGCAACTTTGCTTCGGTCCAGTCCATAAACTTCTCCTTGAACAAGATTGTCTCATTGTGCTCTGTCAGCCTGCCGAATATGGCCCAATCAGGGCGGCCCTGGCCCTTCCTGTTAGTGAGGGGACACACACAGAGGCAGAGAAAAGATTTCAAGATTAAACCTTATGCTAAATCAAAGATCATTAAATTCCTGTAAGTGTGAATGTGCAAGTAATTATAGGAGTAAGGACAGCAATTTCTTATGTCCGCTTTTGTGTTTTAGATCAAGTATATCATCGCTGAGGCACAAATATGAAGGATACTGGCAATGATCATATAATCCTAAAGATAAAAACAAACATAAGTGGCTTTTGAGACCAGTTTCAGTTTTATACTATGACAGTGATGACATTTTTAAAAAAAGAAGACATTTCTAGAAGGGTTATATAAGTAGCTGCAGTTGTCATGGATCATGTAGGAATGATTTATAGTAATGATGGTTCTATTGTGTTTGGGGGTTATGGGCTTACACAGTCACATTATGCGACTCACCTCCCATCACAAGACAAATGTTAATGAAATGTTACTGCAAATGTTACTGTGATAAAACAAGTGTTTGTGTGTCCTACCTGGGTATGAGTGTGTTGCAGCCTCCAGGGTCCAGCGGGTTGACGTCACAACAGGTGTAGTCAAACATCCCATTCCAAAGGTGTTTGGCGAGCTGGAAGGCCACTTTCCTCTGGGCCAGAGTCACCTCTTTACCATGCCACACGTACACCTCACTGCCAAAGTCAAACACCAACACCTGCAGCATGCACAGCACAACAACACAAAAAATATAGAAGCATATGTGAGTCAAATTTGTTTGTTTGTCGTTACTAACACTACATAGCTGATTAATTCTCAATAGATGCCTGTACAAGAATATTCTAATTAAAAAAAACGATAGAATATAACGTAAAAACACAAATCATAAACGGTTTTGCACAGACCTAAACTAATAAGACCATAGAAGAAGAAAAAATACCGTAAAACACTTCACAATTGCAAAGTAACTGCAGTGTTCCCCTAGCTACAGTTTCTTGAACCCATTTAATTTTTCAGCGGCAGCAGCAGTGCACAGATGGATGTAGGAGGTACTCGCAGTGGCACCTGCTATTGCTAAGCAACAAATTAAAAGTAGCTTGAAGAAAAAAAGCTCCTCTTGAAAAACTGAAATATTATAAATATTGACATTCAGAGCTCGTTGCCATAAAGTCCACTCTCAGATACTCTAATTACATTATAACATGATAGGTAGTTGCATATTGTAGGTGTAACATTACATTCTGGTGAACAGTGCCTGTTCAAAGGCACCACAGTTGCTTCTATTTATCTAATCCCAGTTAGAAACACGGACACATCCCTTACATCCATATACTGAAACAAGAAAGCAAAGGGTGTTTAGAAACTTTGTGGACCCACAGAAAGTCCCACTGACCTCCTTGGCTTCAAGCAGAGAGCTGCGTGGGACCTTCCCCCACTCATCATCATCAGGGACTAGTTTGTCATCCAGCAGTCTGAAGATACAGTTGGTTTCCACAATGGCATTCTCAAACTGCTCATCCTCCTCTGGTGGACCTGCCGCTACAGTGCAATTGGACAGACATACAATGTCAGTGTAACTGTCTGCATGCATCCTGAAGCAACCGTAAAAAAGGTCCAGTGCTACCAGGATATCTCTACACACTGTAATACAAGTCAAACATCATTTATACCTGTAATTAAAATGGGATCTGTATCCTATCTTTCAGATAATAAACAATCCAAACTTGCCTTTAGGTTTATGGCTGTTATTTTTAACACATTCTTGTTAACCTTGTTGAGATCAAATCTATGTCCTATAGAGCAAAACCTGGGCGTAAGTAATTGTAAGTAGCAGCAAATCAGCCCCAGACTCCCTGAAAACACGAGTTTTGTGAGTTGTTGATCATTTATATGCCTTGTTAACAGCAGATCAGCTCCACAGATTACTGCATGAATTATTTCTTTATGTACACCATTCATTTTCACTTGTATTGCTTTCAATTTTACACAGTTCTGTTGAATAAGACATCTTTTGGCACTTTTCTGTCTCAGAGTAGACATATAATCAACAATTACGTGTCTTTTATACTTTTTGCGTGCTCATTCCCTAAATTCATACATATATCATAACATATATTTCACGTTAACTAAAGACAAACATCTGTATGAATGTCACATTGTGCACAGATGCCAGCACGTTGTACAAATTGCATCAACACCTACTTAAGAGCCGATGTTGTCAAGCAGATGTGATCACATTCTGATCTTGGCACTTTTAAACCATTCAACTTGGACTTTTAATTATCCAAATAACATATAGATGTCTTATAATATCCGTTGTAAATGGGATCAAACTGCCTGCAAGAAAGTTTGAGTATTATGGGTTCATGTCTTACGTTGATAAGCAGTCTGTCCTCCTAGGATCGTCCAGAACTGCTGGGTATCTGGACCCTGTGGGTTCACCCCTTCCTCGATGGTCTGCACCTGGCTCGCCCTGCAGCCCATGTCCTTCTTCGTCTGGATGAAGGTGGCTAAATCTATTGCCTACAGGAAAGAAACATATATCTTTTTAAAAAAAAGTGACAGAGACAATGAAGTCTCAATTCTGACTTTGATGTAAACAACAAGGAAATTGGACTTTTCTCAATTAATCCAGGGATGGTGATGGTGGTGAGAAAAGGCTGAGTCTTGGCTGAATACTGCTGGAGGGTTTTTGTGAACAAAATCATAATACAATGAGTAAACAGCACTGAAAAAGGAGTCGAAAAAGAGGAGCAGAAAAACAAATGTTTACCAGAAAGTGTCTAGACAGACCTCCTTTGGGGAAATGGAAAGAGCTGTAGTCTAGCCTGGAAGCATGTGTTGGATGAGGAGCACAGATGCATATTTGTGCCAGTGTGTGTTAATGTGTGTACATTAGAGTGTGTGTTGGGAAAGGAAATGAGAGGCAGAATCATCAAAGAATCATCGATGTTCGAATGCCAATATTACAACAGTAGCTTTGATGATGGACAAACCAAAGCTCTTGGGTATAGGAAACAGTTGGCAATGATACAGGTAAAGGGCTCACCTTAGCCTTTTCAATAACGTTTGAGAACTCTCCAATCCAGACGATGCAGTGCTCTGGAGTGACCAACAGGAAACTGTCGCCACTGTTCAGAGATGATGCTCTTGGCTCCACTAATCTGGTCTGAACATGACGACGACCTAGAGAGAAAACAGTTTTCTGCTGAGTATTCCTCCTTTAAAGCATATGAGCCAAGAAATGTCTCTATTTCCCAAAGTATTGTATTGGTTAGATTGTCGGTGGACGGTTCTGGTTAGCAGGGGCAGCAGGGGTCATGCAGGTAAAACCAATCATATAATACTATACTATAATACATCAGCGTCAAACAGGATTTTTACCTTTGATCTGCATCAGCATGAGGTTCTTGTAGGGCACGGCACTGTTGTTGGACATCTGCTCAGAGATGTTGACGCTGCGCAGACTCACGCTGCTGAAGTTCTCTTTACTGGCCAGACCTGCCAGAGCAGCGTCGGAGTACTCAGAGGTTTTATTTACTGGAGAGAAAGAGAACACATTTTAATAAAAGCATGGAGCTATGGGCGGGGATGGGGGGTGGGAATAACATAAATGCTTAATTAAAGTTCAAAGAAAGTAAATCCCTGCTGTTAACAGTGCTACAGAAATGGGTCACATGAGGCTGTTTATCCAATAAGAGGCTGAGGTTGATGTAGTTTTGTAGGCTGTAAACAACAATGTTTCCAATTTTCGACTACAAACAACATGACAAACATACACATACTGTGCATAAACACATGGGGTCATCCCTACACTCACCCTTCTCAGCCTTCATCCTCTTGCTCTCCAGCTGTGCCACATTCAGTCTCTCCTCAGTGTACTCGTGTCTGATGTCTTCTCTGGCTGCCAGCATCTTCAGAGGGTTTCTGGATGACTGGACGTTCCTGGATGGACGCACTGAGCGCTTATGTTGCACCATGGCTGAGGTCAACCTGGAAAAAAAGAGAAGCCAATGAGCACACATGCCGGTGATGAAGATGAGATGTATGAGTCAGGAATCATTAGAAGCGTCAATATTTTCTTACTTTGGACCCTGAGAACCGAATATGGTGTCAAAATCCTCGTTAATCTCGATCCTGGTGGGCATGCGTGGAAATTCAGCAACGCGTCTGTAGAACTTGGAGAAGATTTCATCATCCAGCTTCATCACTTCCTTCACTGCCTTCTCGGTAACTGTTATGGTGGTTTCTTGGAGACCTGCCACTGATCAACAGTGAAAAGGAAGAAGAGAAACTAGATTAGGTTCTAATTCAATAATGAAAAGGGTAGACTTATCAGGAGAGAAACAGAATGATGATGAAGATGATGAAGGACTGCTGCATGCTAAGCAACCACCCACCAAAGGAATAGAAATGATAATTTCAAAAATTCTTCAGAGGTGAATACTGATACTGTGAAGATGACTCAAGAGGTTGTTTAATAAAAATAGGATTGAAGGAGCTTAAAGTAGAGCATACCTTTGCTATTCAGACGTCCCAAGAAGCTCTCCAATTTGTCTAATTTCTTATCAGATTCCATGTCTGCTCTGGCCTCAATTTCTGTAAATGAAATCATTCAGTGAATCCAATTCAATTATGTTGACATATTTGATGAAATTCTCTTTAACCAACTAAAAAACATCATGATGATATACTTAATTTGGCCTGTTTCACTATGATTTACCAATTGATAGGTTTTTAAGTTATTCATCAGTATTTTATTGTGTTATTTCTGAGCTTGTTTCAATAATTATCTTTGATCTTTGAACTGAATAAAAAGCTCAACAGTGAGTCATTTGGTTAAGCAAAGTCAAGTCAAAGTCAAATGTGAACATTAACTATCTATTCATGTTTAAAATCTTAAACAATATACAGTGGCTTATAAAAACCCTCTGACTGTGGTTTCTTTAGCTGTGAGAGTGAAGTCACAGGAAATCTGTCTCACCGTCTTGTGGTTTGTTGACAGCAGGCGAGCTGCTCTTGAGTTTGGTGGAGACTGGTGACAGTATGGGACTGATAACTGAGGAGGAGGCTGCCAGGCCTGTGGACACAGAGACAGAAATTTACAGAAGATAGAACAAAAAATCTGACGGTGTGGAGAGATATATATATGCAACATATATATATATATAGATATATATATATATCTATATATATCTATATATATGTTAGTGGTGGGACTCGATTAAAAATTAATTAAATTAATTAATCTCAGTTAATTGCATATCAATATTTGACACGAGAAGCAACATTACATGACTGAATCACTGAATAGACACATAAATGAGCTTAAACAACAACATTGTGTTATTTTCATCACTGAGTGTTTACATAAAGTGCAATATGAATAAAGAATATTATGATTGCATTGTTCACAAGGCACAAACTTAAATTCAAGTTAGCTATATTCAAGTTTTTTCAGGACTTTTTGTAAACTTTCTGTCTTAAACACATTTGTTTTTGTTTATTAAAATAAAAAAAGCGCTTAGTACAGCACATTCCAGAATGTACCACCGAGAGTGGCCGACAGTCCACTGCAATCCACTTCGCCAGTGCGTTTGTTAATTTGTCAGTTTTGGACTCATTTTGGCTCTGAACCCTGTCATCTTGTTGAGTGTGGATTGGCGACACTTCCTGCTGGAACTATGAGCGTTGTCTGTGCTAGCTGCAACATGTTTGGCTTGAGGTGGCAGCGGAGGCTGGAAGTGTTCCGGTGAATTTTTTCTTGGACAATTTGCACACAACTGTACTTTTATCCAGGTTTCCACCCGGTAGTTTTTTAAAACTAAAATTTCCGCTGACCGAACCCAGCAACGACTTCTCATCGTTTCATTTCTCGTGTTGTGTCCTGTGCATCAG
>OMLP01041411.1:0-23119 GCA_900302685.1 Spondyliosoma cantharus | reverse complement strand
ACATTGCCAGCAGGAGACCATTGATGTGTGGAGTGATTTTGGTGACACTACAGTGAATATTAGTGAAGTTAAAGAATATCATTGCCAATGAAAATCCCCCAAAATTATGGCAAAACACATTTGTCCAAACTAACAGTTTGTAGTATAACCAACAGGAGACAGGTAACACTACACTGAATATTAGTGAAGTTTTTGTAGTATCTCTTTTCGGTGTTCGGTGCACTTAATGGTCCCTACGCCCTCGTCTCACAGACGGCTGACCATAGAGATCAATGTTATTTGTCCAGCCCAGAGGACCGCTCGTTTTGAAGAAAATACAGTTGTAACTCGTTGTCTACTGTACTACGGTAGGAAAGAGTCGTCGTTTGTGTTTTAACAATGTTTCGCTTATGAGTTATTGATCCACGAAGTTTGAATCTGTGAATATATTTCCAACTTTACCAAACTGCTCACTGTCACGTCTCATCTATGTGCGTAGTGGAGTTCTCCATGAGGCAGCGGCTTCTCTCTCTCTCTCAGAGCGGTGTCGCAGTGGACAGAGAAGTGGCTTTAGGCTCAACACACACACAACACCATATTACTAGGAAATGCATACAGTAGATGACCGTGACGTTTTTATGACATCCCTTTGCACAACAGGAATTTAGTTATTCATTAAAAAAACACACAAAAAGGGCACTTTTTAATACGAGGCAAAAAGGGCAGGGGCTCAAGCACCTCTTGGGCCTTATGTGTGCACGTGCCTGATATTGTATATACATATACAAGTGATTTTCCCTGGTGAGAGCAAAAAAAAATAAAAAATGTTCTGATCCAATCTTATCTTATCTCATCTCATCTTATTTTGTGGAATATGTAAGTTGTGCATAAAGCAGCAGTCAACAATATCCTCTAATCAACTTTGGATCAAATGAGTATGTAATGTAAAAAGTTACACTCGTAGTGACAAACACCATATCAATAACTCTGCAGTTCCCCTCTGGTGTACAGAGCTTTTATCCAGCTTCCAGCTTGTTGTGTACCACCAGCAACTTTAAAATTTTGGTTCAGTCTCACCACTCTCATAACTTAATTTTCAGCACAGCAAACACTAGTTGATGAACATAGTGGAGCATTTAGCAGCTAAAGAGCCAGATGTCTGTTCATCTCTGTTGCATAATATACTGCATAATGTAAGGCCCAATCCAAACACATCCCTTGGCCCTACCACTTCGCTTAGGAAAACGTAAGACACTAAACATACAAAATAAACCAAAACTCAAAATGATGCTGTTGCACCACTTTCAACACACATTTCAAAGAGGAGATATCAAACCACATAAATGCATATTGAATATGTTTAAAGTTAAATATCTCAATACTTTAAATACAGCAGTACCTAATGCAGTATTAGTTGAATTGCAAACACATGAATTACTATTATTTGCCATTCACCAATCATGAATCCTCCCTATTTTTTGTTTTCCCAAACAGCACATACCTGACGGGGGCTCCAGCAGGGACCCTGGAAAGAATGATGGTCACTCTACCATCCTCCATCACATCATGTTGGTATCGAGCTGGTTTCATCTTCAGCAGATCTGGAGCTGTTCGGATGGAGACCTGCTGCTGGAGGCCACCAGCACTGTTCCCCCGGCTCATTAGCACAAAGGAATAATCAGTATCCGGCTGCAGCTGTGTGATTAACTTCCTCTTTTGGTTGCCTTGAACCTCTATACTCTGCTGGTTATATAGGATCTGAAGGCAAGAGGAAGATTCTTACTAGCACTGACACTGTTAAGATGATTACTTAGTCTTTTATTACACTGGTTGCCAATGGAAATCAAAATAGATTCCAAATTACCAACTTAATTATTACATTTACATAATAATAATAATAATAATTAAATTTTATTGAAGCAATGGAAACATGTATCATAACAGTCGAATATCATCAGCATAAAGTGACACATTAATGATTTCAACTCTCTTCCTTGCACTATTATATCCGTTAGAGTAAGCCCCTTGGACTTATTACCCTCTGATTTTATTGGACTAGTTCAACATTGTGCAAATATGGTCTAGCAGTGCCCACATTAACAGGCTTTGGGGAAAAGTCCGAATCATGTCATCTATCAAAAAATCCATCCCTTCACTCCTGTCTGCTGTCAGTGTCACTTAGTGACACCATAAATTATATGCTCCTCTTGTTCAACTTGTGTCACTTTTGTGACTTTGATTATGCTTCCCTTTCATTAAAAACAATGAATAATTGATCACATAAAAACATTGTCCGAGTTAGCAGCCGACTGGCTTAGCTTAGCATAAACACTGCCAGCTCTGTGCAAAGTAAAATGACAAATTGTATTTTTACATCCCTGAACTAAAGACACAACTTCTGTCTGGAGGTTGCTCATTATCACTGCCCCTGGAAGTTGGTTGCCAATAACTATAATAACCAAAAAAGCTCTATATGTTTTGTTGGAGCCAGGCTCACCATTTCTGCCTGCTTCCAGTCTTCATGAAGACTGGAAGCAGGCAGTCTAAACTTGTGTTTAGCATGCATGCTCCAGTTAATGCAAACAGTTTACAACAAGTTTATGCTATAAAGCCAGTTAAATCAAATTACATGGGGCCCATAGGGTTATTCTTGAGGCCTAATAGAAGTGTTGAATGTGTGTCCTTTCTTAAAAGACATGTGCAATGCAGCTATGTTGGATTACTTCCTATGTCGTCATTCAAGCTCTGTACTTAATGCACGTGACAAAAGACTGACTTTGAGTATTCTTAAAATGTCACTTTTTTAAATTTATGTGTTATATGATAACACTGTTATTTACAATGCACTCAGTTTTATCATTATAACTAAGTTCTTGTTCTTTGCTTTTGATTGAGTAACCCATTGTTATTAAGGTGCTATATAAATAGTATGATTCACTTGCTTAGCTTTTTGTCTGCATAGATAGTGATCAGCTGACCAAGAAGCAGTTTGAGAGAACATCAGGCTCTAGTTTAATTTCATTCTTTGGTCTCTACTGCCTTATTAAAGCTAGGGTCTTACAATTGCTGAAGAGCTTGCAAGAGAGCTAGCAAGACTTGAAAGTGGCACCTCCTCTAAGTTCACTGGTCAGATACCTTTTGTAGCTGTTACAGTAAATTCAGAAGCTGTGCTGTCTGTTTCAGTCCTGCAGCTGCTCTATGGGTGGAAGTGTTGGCTGATCTTACCTTAAGAGGAACCTCAGCTTTGTAGGCTTCTGGCACGTCCCAGGTCAGCAGGACAGAAGATTTCATCACAGTCTTCACATCAAAGTTCTTGGTGAAAGCTGGGGAAAGATGACTATAGCTGGTTAATTTAGTTGAACATGTCACTGAGATTTGGTGGTAGCACACAAAAGCAAGAACATTAATTTAAATGACAGTAATTTGTAGCTACACTAAGCACTAATATAAACAAAATGAAAGCACAGAGTTTGCAGTGTGTCCACTGACTAAAGCCCTGCAACACTGTTCCTATGAGTTCAACTCACTATGTCTGGTTGTGGCATACAGTACACATAACCAGTCATTGGTTCATGAAAATCTTGATAATCATTTAAGGACAGTGATGTGGCTGGCTAGCAAGCTAGTCTTGTTCTTAAATGATAAGTTAAATGTTAAGTT
Source organism: Spondyliosoma cantharus (assembly GCA_900302685.1). NCBI lineage: Eukaryota > Metazoa > Chordata > Actinopteri > Spariformes > Sparidae > Spondyliosoma > Spondyliosoma cantharus. The sequence goes on along the minus strand of OMLP01041411.1, from coordinate 19,480 downwards.
AAATCCAACTCCCTCCCTAAACATCTGAGGCACCTGAAGCATCAGAGATGTCTCCACAGTAGTGGCATCAGCGGGACAGTGGCATAGCATACCCATCAAGAAAAGACGAGCGACGCAATGACTGTGGTGTTATTATACTGATTATTTTCATGCAGAGGATCAAAAGACAGACATAGATAAAGACAGGCATATAATGGTGACTGACAAATCTCCAAATCGTATTTAATTTAAAGATAAGAGGACTGTTTAATTGTTTTTTTGTTTTTTTTTGTTTTTTTGGTAGATTAGTCTGACTCACTGGATATATACCTTATGCAGTGGGTATAAGCCTGTCATTAGCTGAATATGTCAGGCTACAGTCTCCTCCTTTTCGCTATCTGAATATTACTGTTTTCATAATCACAACAAACTCCGAGCTAGCAACCTACACACTGAAAATGCCAAATTGGCCTGACCCTAATTTGATTGTTAACAGTACAATCCTAAATATGGTGGATAAATAAGGACTGATATTATACATTAGGCATATTCATTTTCAATTAACTTTTTAAATATGTAGAGGAGGAGCAGTTGAGTATAAACACCCTAATTAGCCTTATTAAATTCAGTCATTTTATTATCCCAGATGGAAAACTTCATTTGCAGTCAGCGGAACAATAGAAGAAACACACAAATACAAGAAACAAAAGTACAAAAGCAAACTGAACAAAGATGTTTCCTTTACATTGAATATACACACAATAGGACAACAAAACAATCTCTAAAATACTATATTACATGTGCAGATTAATCAGAGTTATTGAACAGGGACCAATGGAGTTTTTGCTCTTATTGCGGTTTTTCATTAACAATATCTGCCAGCCTGCTTTTTGTTCATTCTGCCATTTAAAACCAATTTGAAATTATGTAATATTATTAGGTCTGTCAAACTTAACAGCATAATAACACGTTAACTGAATAAATTCCTCTTCATGCTGTACATTTTTTTGACGCACAATTAACGAAGGCCCTCAGACCACTCCATAGTTTAGGAGCTAAATCAGGAAGCGATCAAGCAGTTGCGTTGTGGATGGCAAGCAGAAACAAACCTCCTCGAGCAGAAATAGATATAGAAAAGGGTCTTTTGAATGGCAAGTACAGCTTCAAAGCCTTGCCAGTAGGTTCTCTCCACAAGAACAAAGTTATTTGTTTATTTGTACAACTCTACAGGAGACACTGTTTCAGGAGTGATAGCTAAACCAGTGGCTACTGCTTGCAGGCAAACATCGTTTAGTTAACCTTTACAAGTGTAAAGTTGGACACTACATTGGACACATTGTGATTGACTTTGCCGTGCTATGCTTTCAGTATATTTTTTGAGCATGAAGTACCTTTGAGGTTATTCTGTAGAACAGTGGTCCCCAACCACTGGGCTGCGGACCGGTACTGGTCCGTGCGTCCATTCCTCTTGACATGCTTGACACCTACCTGTTTCAATCACGATATATCCCAAAAAATAAGCCCTCAAGCTAGCTAAAATGAGTGGAAAACAAACATCTTTGGAGAGCTACTTTGCAAAGAAAAAGGAAAAGGCCCAATGATGAGACAGAAGTAAAATAATATCTTACATGAAACCAGTCCGTGGTGCAAAAAAGGTTGGGGACCGCTGATGTAGAACATTCTGGACAGTATTTGTCATTGTTTTGGATTGTTGCAATAATAATTAGATAAAGCAAGCATATTTGTCCACTTCCATGTTGGTATTAAAAACTTGCAAAATATCCCTTTAAGGTACATTAGGGTTAGGGTTAGATAAAAAAAAATGTGCGATAACGATGGACAATCATGCGATTAATCGCAATTAAATATTTTAATCGATTGACAGCCCTAAATATTATATTTGGGATGTTTTTATTGGTATTTTGGAGTGCCTCTCCCCTGTTTCATTTGTTGGTGCTTTTACAGCGGATGGGAGGAGTTCATGTTGTTACTGAAACTTACTCAATAACATCTGCTGAATCTGTACCCTTGTAATAATGTATTCAGACTTCTGAATACTGTGTATCTTCCACATTGAGCCGAGCTGTGCCTCTTGTCAACCACAATTGCAAAAATGTATCAAGCATTTGCTTCTGAGCATATAGATTTTATTTTTGTTTGTGTTTGTACATTATTCTAAGGACAATAGAGCCCTCAATGTCCAAATCATGGGGTCAAGTTTAGGTTGGTGTGGTCAGATGAAGCTACAGGTGGCTGTCTACAAGCTCAATGCAGTGCTGATAAATAGTCTCACCTGGCATAGAGGTGGACATCGTTCTGCTCTGGATGCTTGGGCTGATGGGTCCTCCCCCCTTGCTGGTGAAAGCTTGAACTCTGATGTCGTAGGTTGTGTCAGGCTGCAAACCTTGGACAGTCATCTGTGTTTCTGTTGTACTGTTGGTATTGTTGTGCTGACTGTTTATATCTCGATACACTACCACATACTTGACAATCTTCCCATTCCTCTCACCCAAAGAAGGGGGGTCCCAGGCTAGCCTAGTGGAGGTGGCAGTCAGGCCTACCACACTCAGATTCTGGGGGTAACTTCCAGGAATGTCTTCAGGGGTGCTGATCTCCTTCACATATTCCTCCCCGTTGCCTGCTCGGTTTTTGGCGCATAGCTTAAAGATGTAGGAAGCTCCCTTGTGTAGACCTGTGACTGTGAAATGGTCATCTGTTTGTCTGAAGTCTTTGATCATGAAAGCTTCCTCCTCTGCTCTCTTGTACTGCAGCTGGTATCCCACATGCTCCCCCGCCACCTCCTTAGGGGGCTGCCACTGGATCAGAGCAGTCTTTCCTATGGTGGTGCTGATCATCATAGTGGGCTTGCCAGGCACTAGAAGATAGGAAACACTCTCACATTCCCAAATCTTGATTACTTGAAAACTCCTGTATGACCAAACTTATGAAACACTCCATAACTCTCAACGCATTAACATCCTTGCTGTACAGCTATTGATACCATGTTAGCATTTTCACCACTTTCTAATTCAGTTTTTCCCATTAATTAATGAGACTCTGGCTGCCCGCGCAATCAAATGCGTACACATGAAATGAATGTCAAGTTTTTCAACAGTAACCTCAACTATACAGACCAGATAACATATGGTTAAGATGGCACTCATGGGCACTCATAATTTTTAAACAAGACAAGGATTATCTGATCTGGTCTCTCAGTCAATACTTAGTTACAAGTCAGGACTATGATATTGAGTATTGATCACACAGCTGCAGCCAGATACTGATTACTATAGCTTATAGGATTGTGCTAACTTTGGAAAGCCAGAGCCATGTAGTAAATTGAAGCTTGATTATTTTCTACATAATTTATTCTCCACAATTTCTCAATTATAGTCATGTTATTTATGAGATAGCTCATAATGGATTCCTCAAAGCGCACCATATTGATACATTAAACTTTAAAATGTGCTAAATATTCTTCTGGCGGGAACATGCACTGGTTGTGAGGTCCATCCACCATAGTCTCACGGATTTTGATCCTGTAGGAAACACTACTTATTGAAGTACTTTCTTAGTTTATAAAATGGGAGATATTTTCAGAAGATCTCATAATAAAGGTAAGGTTATAATATTGGCTGCATACATTGCACTCACTTTTGCTGAGATCTTTAAATGTGGTGACATCTTTAAAAATAGGTCAGATGTGGCTACAAGCTTGGGCAGTCATATAGCTCAGCAACAGCATTTGGTCAGATTAGCTACCACTTTATTTATCTGTAGATGAAACCGAAACTAAACGCACCAATATTGCCTTGAACAATATCTTATTTAACAGCATATTAACGTAAAATTGTGTGACGTTTTATCATGCAAAAGTTTGGTATTACCACCACTGTTAAGACAATGAAAGGTCCACAAAGTATTTAGTGATGTGCAGCATTTTTTTCTCTCACAGCAGAAGCTTCACCTCAGCATTCCGGTGAAGTATAAAGTTAATTGCACAGTTGCGTCACTGTCACTATCAGGAAAAAAGTGTAAACTATCACCTGCTGCTGAAAGAAAATTGGTCAAGATGGTGATTAGTGCTCACATTTCCCAATGTTATTATAACTTGATGCACTGTTTTAAATGCAACTCATCTGCCTACAGAAGCAGATGGTGAACCACACGATTGTTTAAAGAAATCTGCTCTCTAAAACCTAATTTAACTACAGCACCCTTAATACATGTTTATGTGATTTTTATCTTGTTGGTCCCCAACTTTTTGGAATCAATCTTACTTCCACAGCACCCTAACCCTAAGTCTATGTCCTCCCCAGGACAAAGGCTGTGCCTATAAGGGGGGCAGAATTTGATGATTCTATGCTGAATTACTGTATTAATCGTTCTAACATTAATATATCTCTCTATCTATTCACGCACAGGTGAAAACAGCCCTACCAATCCCACTGCAAGAACAATTGCATTTGTTGCAGCCTAGAGATCGGGTGGTGGTGAAAGACTGCATGAGACAGGATTGGAAAAAGCCATGCTGGATGGGACCATTCCTGGTTTAATTGACTAATTCCGCTGTGACAGCTGGGAGAGTCATGTGGATTCATTTCAGTCACTGCACAAAGGCTCCAGTGTTAGAGGACCACAGGCTCACCACTGAGGGCGCTACTGAGGAGAATAACAAGAGCAACTGCTGGCTTAGCAGACTCAAACACTGCCTGCAAAGGGATGGGGCCAGTGAGAAAGACGTGGCACCCGTTCAGGAGAACAGGGTATGGAAGGCCCTCTGTGCTTCAGTATCTTTATGAGTTTTGTCATCGTTGTCCCAATAATGCTGTGGTATGAGCATGGGAATGAAATAGGTGACACTCACTTTGATAATCAAACCCAACCACAGGATGAAGATCTTGCCGACCCAACCATACATGACTTGGGAAGATGCAAAAGAGAACTGTTTAAGGGTAATAGGTGGAGACCATGGGGGTTTGATGCAGACTCCCTTAGAGCTGATGATGTAACGGATAGAAATTCATGGTATTCTTTTCTTAGGCATCTAGCTAAACAGTCCAAAGGGGATAACTGGCCAATTCTGGCTATACAGGGTCCACCAATTTCATGGTCAAACATGTTCAATTTAACTGCCAGTCCTACACCCTGTCTTCCACAGATCCTGAGTATCCTGTATCACTAATCCACATTGATACCGGATAGACGCAAAAATTGGGTACACAGGATGGGAACATGTGTGGCAACTGCCCAGGCTTGGGCCAATGCGACTGGTTTACTGACTCCAGAAGTCCTAGTTTGTACTGTTAATTATTGTCACACAATGCTTGAACCTTCAAAACATAGGAAAAAAATAGCTATGCGACACCACAAGAAGCTCAATATATATTTGTTGAGTCGAATGGGACATATTGTATCTGTCACAATGGTAATAACTAACTCTACCTCAGTGCTTCTGTTACTGGATCTCAGCACTGCATTTGATACTATAGATCATGGCATATTGTTACATTGACTTGAAAGTCAATTTGGCATCTCTGGCCTGGCTCTAGCATGGCTAAAATCGTACCTGCCCGAAAGAACACAATGTGTTTCTTACCATAGTACTTTATCAATTTTTACTGATGTGAAGTATGGAGTTCCCCGGGGCTCTGTTCTGGGCCCTTTGCTCTTCTCTTTATATATTTCACCTCTTGGCCAAATTATGCGGAGTTATGGAATACATTTCCACTGCTATGCAGATAACACTCAGCTGTATATGCCCATAAAAGCTGATGATAAATCTCAAATCACGAAATTAGAGACCTGCTTATGCGCGGTGAAGAAATGGATGTCTGAAAACTTCCTGCTCCTAAATTCGGATAAAACTGAGATGCTGGTCATCGCCCGCGCTAGACAGAGACACCATGTTGATAAGGTCATCGTAACTCTCTACAACTGTGTTATTTTTCAAAGTTCAACAGTCAGGAATCTAGGTGTGACTTTTGATTCTACACTCTCTTTTGATCAGCACATCAAAGAAATTACCAAGATCGCTTTCTACCACCTGTGCAATATAGCTAAAATTAGGTCCTTCCTGTCCACGGCGGATGCTGCAGAAAATTTGATCATATTACACCAATCCTAGCGTCTCTGCACTGGCTCCTAATACATATAAGATCAGACTTCAAGGTGCTGCTGATGACATACAAATCTGTACATGGCCTTGCCCCGTCGTACATGTCAGATCTCATTACACCATATATTCCAACTTGAGCATTATGCTCTCAAAACTCACTTCTTCAAGTTAACCTTTAATTAGCCCTTGATATAAATTGTAAGCTTCTTCAGTGGGTCGGTGTCAGTCTCAATGAGTTCCTATAGTATTGGATTTTACATTCTACTGCCGACGAGAAACAAAACAACAATCTTGTTTTTATTTTCTGTTCCCACAAGCTGCAAGCTGTGTCACTCTCAACACTCTATAGCTCCCCCCCCCTTCTCTCTCCTCCTCCTCTTTCTCCTCCTCTATTTCAATCAGGCTGCCTTCTGATGGACCACGGGCCTCCTGGGACCATCTATCTTTCCTGGCTCCTGCTGCCTTGAAATACTGACCGATCTAGATTGTCACACCCTGGGCTCCACTGGATCATTGCTCTCCTCTGTTTTACTATCTCTTCATATCTATATTTCTGTAACTCTTGATGCCTCTCTCTGTCTATTACTAATTATCTTGTGTGGCCTTCCAGGTCACCATGGTAGACAGGAGGTCGTGTGGCTCAGGCACCCCTTGGTGATGCCTCGTCCTTCTTAATCATCTCCTGGATCCACTCACTTTACATATAATTTGTATCAGACATTCTTTTATTGTAACTGGTAAACTGTGATTTGTTGCTCTTTTCTGAACACGTGACATCTATTGCATGTCTGTCCATCCTGGAAGAGGGATCCCTCCTCTGTGGCTCTTCCTGAGCCACAGAGGAGTCTTTTTTCCATCAACATGGCAAGTTTTTCCTCACTTGAATCGAGGGTCTAAGGACAGAGGATGTCGTTCACTGTACAGATTGTAAAGCCCATTGAGGCAATGTGATTCTGATTTTGGGCTATATAAATAAAATTGATTTGATTTGAATAAACAATATATGGGGGTTAACTTTGCAAAGGTGTAGGTAATGTTATAGTTCTTGCTAACAATTCTGTTAGAGCTGATAATAATAGATGATAGATGATTGATAATAGAGTAGGCCTAGTTCCAAATTGTTATTGGTGAGTGTGGTAAGAAAACTTTTCTCTATTTACCTAAAAATAGGAAGAGATGTTGTCAAATAGTAAACCTAACTCTGAATAACCTTATGTTCATAACTATGGAACAGGCTAAATCAGACTTTGGTCAACATAAGAGAGATATGGCTGAGTTCAGTACCCTTGAGTCTTAGCAGTGGAGAATCTCTCTTAGGGAAAAATTAGGACTTGGCTTTTTCCCTTGGTATGGGGTGACTTTCTCAGCAGATCATATAGATTACATAACCTATACACTCTATGGGTTTGCTAACAAAACTATTAAAGGTTTCCAATTTGCTTTCAGATAATCACAACGCTTAACTTTGTTGGAACATGAAATGGCACTTGATTTTTTAATGGCTAAAACTGGGGGATTGTGTGTCAGTTTGAACCTGACGAGAGAAGCTTGCATAACATTAATTACAGACAATGAAGATAATATTACAAGTGTAATAACTGCTCTTGAAAAAGTCAGAGATGCCTTTGGACCTTCAGATTCTGCAGGCTATAGTTTTAACAAAGCTTTGTGATTTACAAAATAATCAAAGGGGGGAATGTGAGGGAAATTCTCAAATATCCCTTATTATTTTAATATGTTGTTCTTACATATGAAACATAAAAATATAGATACAACATTATTATTTATGTAAAAGGAAATCTTGTGTCTTTTGGCTTCAAATATGAGCTCTGTCTTAGGATATCATCTGGTTGCATAGTATGAACGGATGTATTGTATATGGTATAGTGTGCCATGAAAACTAACATAACAGGAACTCAGTTAAGAAGTTCATCCCAATGGGGGTTTGTGAAGCCTCTTCTGAGTACATATGTTCTGAAAATAGGTTGATGTATGACACACAACAGTGGTTTAAGTGTAAAGGAAGTTTTATGTTTATCCTGAGGTGGATGTGGAGATGATGGGAATGTTGTTTTGAGTGAGATCACATATAATCTTGTGACTGCTATAATTATAAGTATTGTTTTCTGCCTCTCTTCAGTCATCATGTATGCGCTGCTGTGTGATTCTTGCTTGCAAGCAATAAAGAACTTCTAGACTGGAAAATAAATATTGTGTTAAACTTGGTGTTTTGACCAACTCTTATCTGCACTAGGCAAGCGACTGATTTTCGGTTGCCACGGCAATAGTCAAAAGTGAACCAAGAACCTCCAAAAAGCAAGTCTGCAATGAATTAGAAGCTTAAAGTTCAACGGAGGTTTTCTGCTGATTGCATGGACAAGGAAAAAACCTTGTGGAAGAAAATTCTGTGGTCATATGAAATAAGAACTAACTAGCAATATGTTTTTAGGTGAGAAGGTGAGGCCTTTAACCCCAAGAACACCATACCCCACTGTCAAGAAATTGTTGTGGGCTGCTTTGCTGCCAGTGGATCTGCTGCTCTAAAGAAAGTAAATGGAATAATGACGAAGGAGGATTATCTCCAAATTCTTCAGGAAAACATGAACTTTAGATTGCCAGAAGAGCCAGAAGATTACCAGCAGCTTGTGGATGGCTATCAAAAGCACCTAATTGAGCTAAAAATGGTCAAGGGACATTTAACCAACTATTAGAAAAAAAGTATTTTAGTGACATGACCTTAACCCAACAGGAAGTTGCCATTTTTTGGCGATTTGCTGGTGTTTTATTTTAACTACCACACTGAGGGGTGGTAGGCACCCAGCTTTTCAGTGCGCTTGCCCTTTACCAGTCAGAAAAGGTCCACTTAAGGTGTTGACCACAGACACACTACACACACCATTGGGGCATGAAAAGCTGGCAGGAATAGACAAAATGTTCTTCACCAGCAGATCACAGTGTTTGTGTTTTGTGTTCTAATGCGGGGGGGGGCACAGGGAGAGGGAGGTGTGGCTGACACGGCAGTTTGTTTGGGTCTAATATACTGGTGCGAAACTACAACCACTAGTGGTGCTCAATTTTGTACTTGGGATCTTTAAGATTTTGGAATATGCTGGCAAGCTATTTCCTGGCCATAGAGACAACAAAAGTTTGCTAACATTAGCTAACATTAGCCAAAAGAAGGATAGTCATATTGAAACAAGTAAGGCTTTCTAAACTGTGTAAAGCTATGTTTATTGCTTTTGAGTTCACCTTTCATTTGATTTTATGTGCTATACCCTGTTTCAAAATATACTTAGCCTCATTACATCTGACCACTGAATGCATTATTTTCATATTACATTGGCAATGGATGCCACTGTAATATGACATAATAAGGATTTTTTTTAATTCTATTTTTAAATGCGTTCCCTAACAGATAATAGCACACACCTGCTCCTGTGGTGGTGACCACCCTGGTCTTGCTGCGAGCTCCATCACCCTTGGTGGTGTACGCAGCCACAGTCACAGAGTAGGTCGTCTCTGGGAGCAGACCTGTTAAAATGGCATCCTGCGTGGTAGAGAAATAAACAGAAGAAGAAAAATGGCGGGAGGGAAGGGAGGGAAAGAGAGAGACAAAACGGAGAAATTAAGAAATAGTGAAAGAGAAAGGAAAAGACAGAGAGTAATGTGCAACAATGTTCAGGTGACTATGGTCTCAGATAATTGATGTGCTGTCACCAAGGTTACTGCACCAGGTCAAGTCAAGTGTACACAACAATGCACAACATTTTCAACAATCCTAAGGCTTTTAAATTGCTGCTTCATGTTAGAAGTCAAGTGACGAAAGCTCTAAATAATATTTAAATGGTTCCTCTTCAGCTAATTTAAAAACATGTAGAGAGAAGAAATAAGTTGGAGCATAAAGACATATGTCCCTCTTTCCTTTCTGCTCTGCAGAGCAAAAGTTAAAGATAACAAAGAAATGTGTGAAACTACTGAACTCTTAATGTCTTATTATTTCAATCTGCTGGTATTCATTTTTACTTTTGTTGCCAGGGACTTTCCTTCATTTGGAAAGAGAAAAAAAATTCTATTCAGGCTGTCATCAGTATTTTTTAAATGCCTGTCAGTGGGGATAAATTCTAGTGGCCTGAACAGATAAAACATTTTACATTAAGCTTTGAAATATCACCCTTTAAGAAAAGAGAGTCTTGTTTAACAGGAGCCAATCAATCAATTGGCAGTGAACTCCGGTCTGTCAGTCATGCACAAAGGATGCGGTCCTCCATCTCCCTCCCGTTTCAACCTTCATTGCCAGCAGGGGGATTCCACTAACGTTATTCCACTACCTAACTCTGCTACAAAAACGTAATAGCTGTTAACACACTGTGCTTATTCATCCCCACTGAGACAATCACTCAGGGGGTGGACACTTCTGACAGTTACGTCAATGAATGTTGGAGAAGTTTCAACCACTGTCACATTAAGGTTGTCGGGGTCCTCAGTGGTTCCCAGCACCAGTGGTGCAGGGGACCCTATTGTAACTGTTCACATATATATTAATTTATCCCTCAAGATAAAAAGTTATTAAAATAATTTTGAAAATGTATCAAAACAGCAAGTGTTGATATCTTGGCATATCTTGCTGTCCCTGGCATAATATGTACAACAGTTTTTTTATTTTTAATGAGTTTTTAATCTCTTTTCACCAGAATCTTTGACAATACATCAGAAACCTTTAATTCCTCTAATCAAAATAAATGTGCTTTGACCTGCAACCCCAAACTGGTCACTTCACCTTCAAATACTTCACATGCCTGCTCATGCTATATTAAACTGAATTAGATTATAGGCCACGCCTATTATAAACTGACCCTATCCTTCTGTCGCTGTGAAGAGAGAGCTGAGCTGAAACTCTCGCTTTACCGGTCAATCTACGTTCCTACCCTCACTCACCTATGGTCATGAACTTTGGGTTGTGACCGAAAGAATAAGATCCCGGATACAAGCAGCCGAAATGAGTTTCCTCCGCAGGGTGGCGGGGCTCCAATGGCGTCTGTGCAAAAGCTGCCACAGAAGTCTAACTGCATAAAGAAGGCTTAGCATCAATCCACCAATTAGAATAGAAGAGCATACTGATTAGAAGATTAAACAGCTAATGAATGTTAGGTTTGTGCATCTGTATTTTTATGAGCAACTGTAAGTATTATTATGAGCATCCTCAAGGCCTTGCTGAAGAAGATTTGTAATTTGTGTGAATGAAGTTAAAAATTAATTCACAGTCAAACCTTTCCAAGTCACCACATTTCTTTGTCTCAGGCCTTTGAGATGTGACAGGTGAAATAACATGGGAGTCAATTTGGAGATATGGGGCTGAAGCTGCCCAAAGATCCAAAAAACAAACAACCAAACCAAATGGATGGGGAGGAAGAGGAGGAAGAAAACTTGTACCATGGTTTTACGAAGAAGATAAAAAACGAGGGTCAAATCAGCAAAGTGATGTCACTACCAGCATCCTCAGGTCTTGCTAAACATACACGTTATTTTGGTGAATAAAGTTCAAATAATGGGTTAGGGTTAGGATTAAAAGTCAAATATATTTGTTTGAAACGTTATATGGCAGGCAATGGGCAACTGAAGAGCTGAATTAGTTTAAAGGCTGAAACATTTTCTTGAAGACGTTTCACCTCTCATCCAAGAGGCTTCGTCAGTTCTAGCTAACTGTAGGGGAGTTATAGGCTTTTACACTCCATGTGGGAGTGTCCCTACAGATTCTTTAAGGACACGTGTGAGCTCTGAGTTTCAGAGTCGTTAGGGCCACTTGTGGGTCATAGACTTAATCAGCCTTCATGTGGGTTGCTAGGGCTAAGGCCTTGTCCACACGTACCAAAACGATCGTTTTTTCCTCCGTCTTCCTCGGCACCGTTTCAAGAATATTTGTGTCCAAACGGATCCATTGAAAACGACTCAACATGCTGTAGTTCATATTACAGGCCTATAGGTGGCACTTGAAATTCACCAAAAGCGGAGAAGAAGAGACGGAGCATGTGCATAAAGCTTGTGCGGGGTATACAAACAGACAGCAGAAGGAGAAACCGAACACAACAAGAAGAAGACGAAAATGTCTAGTGCAAGGAAACCAGAATCGTTTGTGTGAACTGATAATGAGGTTGAACTGCTGCTGCGACTCACACTCGACTACAAGGCGAGTAAGTTGCAAGAAACATGAACACAAGCATGTAGTTGCATTGTTGTTGTTGTTGTTGTTATGAGACATCGCGGGGGTTCAGAGGTCGAAGGCTAGAGGTCGAGGGGTGGGGCGATGGCGTTATCGTTACGGAAAGTATGCGGATTCGCTGTCCACACGAGAATGCGAGGGCAGCATTTTCGGATTTTTCCACCCTGAGACCAGGTTTCAAAAAAGTGCGTTTACAGGCGCTGCGTTTACAGGATCCATGTGGACAATTGGCCAAAACGATGCAAAACGTGCGTTTACACAAAAGAGCGTTTCCTTGTGGATGGCCTCTAAGTGAGCCCAGGTGTGAATGGTTGTTAAGCTGTCAGGGGTGTGAACTCAGTACAGCATTGTAGGTCGGTGATAAATAATGTCATAGGCCACCTCCTCTGTTAAAAGACAGCCATTCATGTTTGAAATAGATGGAGTCTTTTACTCCTCTTTCGAACCATCTGTATTCTCTGGCCAAGATGTTTACATTGTTGTTCTCCTTCAGATGTAATTGTACAGCAGAGTCTTGACCTGAAGAGTTGGCCCTCCTGTGTTGTGTCATTCGTTTATGGAATATTATCTAACACAACATTAGATGTTACTTAACAGTCTAAAGACAAAACAACTTCTCCATTTGTCTGTTTACTGAAATATATCTTTAGTGTAACTAATGTCAACACAAACTAACAATCAGCATGATGTGACTGTTTTCTAGTTACTGTGGCGTTGCTTAAGCTGAGCTAAGTGAGCTGTAAACATACTGTATACACAAACTCTCCCATGAAAATCATAAGATAGCAGTTTTATTTTGAACAGCTGTATTCATGCTCTGCTATCAGTTATTAGTTGCCTTGTTGCCTATTAGTAAGCCTTGTCACTAATTAAATGCTGGTCTAAGTCAAATTAAACAAAGCTTATTTGTACAGTGCCTGCTTCATATGAAGTAGAATGACACAACAGATTTAATGCAGTTGTGTAACAGTATGGATGTACTGTATGTTTCAATACAGCTGCAGGTTAGGCAACAAGCAGCAGCAGGAAAATAAGTGTTAAAAGTATGTAATACTTTTGGCTTAGAAGATGATGTAAAATCAAAATAAACATACTGAAGAAGTTGTTTCAGGTCTATTTTGAGCCCAGAAAAACGTATATATATTCAGCACATGTTCTTCATCCAAGCACAGACACAGATGGAGTCAATTGATGCATATGTCAGATTTGGAAAACAAAGCCAAAGACTGTGAATTCGGACAGTTGCACATCTCTCTGGTATGGCATAATAGTATGTGGTATAACTAATGACCAAGTAAGAGGCAGACTGTTAAGAGAAGTAGATCTGAGACTTGAAAAGGCTATTGATATTTGCCATGCAAGTGAGATTACAACCACCCGAGCACTGACGGAAGAAGCTGAAGTGAACAGAATAAAAACAGTAAAGTAAAAGCTAAAACAAAGACTGATCAAAATGAGTCAACTTGCAGCCGGTGGGACTTTAAACATGGAACAAACTTTCGATATCCTCTGTCCTGCAAGTCTAGCGTGTGGCCGTCATGGCAATCAAAAAGTATCGATCCCCGAGTGCGATCATCAGGAAGGAGAGTAATGGTGGACCGCTCCTCAAGCTTAGTTCCATATGATCGCACTCGGGGATCGAGCCATGACGCCATGACGGCCACGTGCTAGACTTGCAGCAGCTAAGGTGAGTAGATCAAATCTCTCTTTTTAATAAACTCTGTACATTACACCCTATTACCACAATTACGGCTGGATTGTACAGCAAGAATGATCCCCAGGCAGGTTTAAGGTGGGCCACAGCGACATTCATTCATTCATTCATTCATTGCAGCAGCAGCAGCAGCAGCAGCAGCAGCAGCAGCAGCAGCAGCAGCAGCAGCAGCAGCAGCAGCAGCAGCAGCAGCAAACGGCAAACGGCATGGAGACATCAGTACGAATCAACACAGGTTGTTAAAATGGTGCCCATTTATAGGGTGTCACAGCTAATGACCCTGGGAGATTCCATTCACCGGGATCCACTGCCTCCCAACATGTTAAACCCACCATTTATCTTTCTCCATTTACACAACATAATTGGTAACTTATATACACACCCTTCATTTACATCCACCAACAAAGAAAATACACATATCCACTTCATATTTACATTTACTAAAATACAAGACGCATCTCTACCACCCCTACACCAATTTACACTTGATTGCTCCCAGAACTATAAAATAGTGTCCGTTTCCTGGGGAAGACTTTTGCCTGCACACCCTGAAGACAGAGACTGGTGAGTACACAATACTTCCTCAATGCACACACTTATTGAACACCACAATACTCATTTTTAGTTTAGCTCTTTGTTTCAGCAGTTAACACACTTCATCTGCACAACGTGTGTCCCTCTGCTCTAGGTGGACTGCGTGGCCTACACAGCCCCCATCAGCGAGATCAAGACCCGCCAAACATCAATCAATATGGCGACACATACTCAGTAAACACGCATCCATACAAATGTGCAAAACAGCAATGGGTTAAAATGTATTGTGCAAACCTCCAATAAAGTTTGGTTGCTCCTCTTAAAGTGTCTGTGTAATTATTAAGGTGCATAGGTAGTCACACTTAGTCCAAAGTCCATGGTGCCATGTGTGCAACGGCAGGTGACGGTGTGCATTTTGGCGAGAGTTTCGCTTTAAAGAAGCTGTTAGAAGGATATACTGAGTGACAACTTTGAAATTATATGACGTCAGCAAATCGATCACTCTCAGTTGATGCTAGCTCAGTGGGCATCTGAGTAGTTTTACTGCAGAATGGACAGCCTGTAGCATGTGGATCAAGAGCACTCACTGAGTGTCACTGTTGGTACACTCAAACTGAGAGAACTGCTTGCTGTGTAATGTTTTGCCATGATTGGAATGACTGTATTGGAGTAAAACATTATGAAAATAAACAGTTCAAATTAAAATGAAGAAAAAAATAATCAGAAGAGTTATACCAGTACTTCTCAAATAGTGGGGGTGAGGTGTCAGGGGGGCCATGAGAAGCAGGGCGGATGCGAAGGTCTATTTCCACTGGATACACGTCTGCTGCGTTACGTCCGTCACACCAGCAGAGCTGATAGGTTTCACTTTAGTCTCTGTGTTAACATCCAGCAGGTCCGCTGTGCTGCGTGTCTGCTCCTTCCAGCTCCAGCAGTCCTGAGCCCTCCAGAACAGATATGTAGGACTTTTATTTCTGGTGGATGCTGGAGCACGACACAGCAATTCAGCTGAATTTTGCACCGAGCAGACAGGAAGTCAAGCTTCAAAATAACAAGATCTGGTTACTTTTCAAAATAAAACACTCCGTGTTGACACCAGCACACAAATCTCAAAAAAGAGACAAACACAAGCTCTTCTGCTCATCCTTCGGTCGGGAACTATGGAGCAGGAAATATGACGATGCCTACATAGCCCTTGGGTTTACCATGAACACGGTCGGAAATGAGGAAAGACCTGTTCGTGTTTTATGCCTAAAAACTGGCAGCGGACAGCATGAAACCATTTTGATAATCAGGTGCTTGTATGCAGAATGCTGCAACTCATACAGTGGTTTATACAGATAAATATTATCAGGTTCTCAATAGTTTTTCAATTCAGGGGGGGCGTGACAAAAAATAATGGAGAACCACTGAGTTATACTGAGCTGAGGTCAAGAGTTGAAGACTCTTAGTCATCATCATAATACTGGTACTCATCAACCGGAGGTCACAGGACTATTAGTAGGCGCGTTCAAGTTGAACTCCAGCTGACCGCCTGCAACAGCGAGATCTGCTGGCGACAGCAGGGGCGGAGATACAAACGCTGCTATGAAGATGGACTCTATCTACTTGACGGGAACAGAAAGGGCCAATAAGAGTGGATAGTACAGAAAACACTGGAGTTGAATATGTGTTGTTTGCGTGAAAGACACGGCAGTTAACCACTTCTCTATCATCACCACAAGTAAGGTGACAGAACTGAGCAATTTATTCACAACATCATCACTTAATTGTAACACTTTACATATATTTTAAAAAAATATATATTTACATTGCACTCATGCCTTACTTTTTACTTGTGTGAATAACCGGATGCTGCTAAAATTTCGTTGTACACTGTGCAATGACAATAAAAGGATTCTGATTCTGATTCTGATCTTTCAGGGTTGTTGCGTTGCATGAAGGATTTTATAGGTTTATTCATGTTGACTATCCCATAGGTGCGGCCATACGGCTGCTACTTATCTGAAAGGATGTGATATTTGAAAGCGGCACAGGCGCTTATGGATATGGAAATTCATCGAAACACACGTCATACACGTCAGCGTAGATAAAAGCCAATTAGGGCAAAGTCCTGACGTCATGAAGGTGGTCTAGACTCGCACAGTACCTGGAGAGCAACTGCTCAACTGCTCTGCAGCGCCTTGCTCCCGCGATAACTTAAGGTCATGTGACATCGAATGTGGAGCAGAAACCACTCCCATTCACGTCATCATGGACACATGTTACCCAGCATGCATCACGATTTCGGCTGTGCTGCGCAGCGCTGCGCAGGGCTGCTTGATCTTGAACTCACCTAGTCATAGAACAGAGAGATGGGCTGAAATATCCTTACAAGGACATAAACAAAGCCACTGTCCGGAGCAAGGAAGTAAACACATTCCTGAAAGATGACGTACTTGGGGCCTGAGACATGTGGAGGGGGGTCAATCGAAAAGAGTATATAAACCAAGAAATGTGGACTGAAAAGCATTCTTTCACTCTCTCCCTCCTTGGATCAACGCATGAGACGGAGTATGTGAGCAGCCTAAATGTCGCAGAAAGGACTTCACAAGAAATCCACAGTAGAAATCAACAAGGAAATAAGAGTGCAAGGCATTAACCAATTTTACCAACAAACTGTGGATTATAATTTGGACATTTGAGTTCTTTTTTCACTCTGCTGGCATGCCGAGGGAAGACCTGACTCTCTCAATCCCTACTACATTTTTGGAGTGTGCGCATGCGTGAAAGCTGCATGCTGCCTGTTACGTTGCTCCAGCCTTTGAGTTCGCTTTTTTTAACTTTTTAACTTTTATTCTCTTTTGATTGTTCTTGTTGCTTCACTGTAACTCTGTGAAGTCCTGCCCTCTCTAACAAGGTTGTTTTTAGAGCAGTTTTCATGCTTTCATGCAATGTTGGCCGGCATTGTGGCCAGACTAGCCGATATTCCACCTGAACTCTGGAGAAAAACACACCGGGTATGCAGAGGAGGGAAACGTCAGGGGATGAGTGGAGGGTCGAGACGGGACGGGCTTATGGAGAGGAGAAGATTTAAGCCGTGTCGCCCCTCCGTTGTTATGGGAAATGTACAGTCTCTTAGCAACAAAATGGACGAGCTAACGGCGCTAACGCGGAGCCACACGGAGTACCAGGAGTGCAGTCTGATGTGTTTCACTGAGACATGGCTGCACAGGGACATTACGGACCAGAGCTTCTCCGTAGATGGCTTCCACACCGTCTGGGCTGACCGGGATTATACTGAGAGCAGTAAGCGGAAAGGAGGGGGGCTTGCCGTTCTAGTGAATAGCAGATGGTGTAATCCTGGTCACAGGGGGCACTCTGTCCATACCATCTGCCTAGAGAGATCCCGCATGTCATTATGTCCTCCCTCTGCAAACCCAACATCTGCCTGCAGCACCATACACACCACCATCTTCAAATTTCAAACTCAACACCCCAGTGCCCTCATCATCATGTCGGGAGACTTTAACCATGTCACCATGGATAGAGTTCTGCCAACTTTCAAACAATACGTGAGCTGTCTTACCAGAGAGGAGAGGATCCTGGACCTGATGTATGCTAACATTTAGGATGCATACATCTCCTCTCCTCTCCCCCCTCTGGGCAGGTCTGATTACAACCTGGTTCACCTCAAACCCTGCCATGTGCCTCTGATGAAGAGGAAACCTACGACCACAAGGACTGTGAGAAGGTGGTAGAAGGAGGCTTATGAGACACTGCAGGGCTGCTTTGAAGTAACCGACTGGCCTGCACTCGGTGAGCTCCACGGGGAGGACAATGTCCCTGCTTGTACTGTAACCTGTTACGCCAACAATAAACCTTGGATCACTAAGGACATTAAGGCCATCCTGAATGAGAAGAAGAGGGCGTTCAGAGATGGCAACTGTGATGAGGTGAGGAGAGTGCAGGGGGTTGTAGGAGACACTACTTTGATATTAACGTGGTAATTAATTACTGGCAATTAATTATACTCGTAGACGGGGCACCACCTCCGATATTTGATTTTTTAAGACTAACCTCGGAGGTAATTAGTCAAGATATCAACTGTCCAAGTTTGGTGGACAGATAACTCATCAGTCTCAAGTGAATCTGTTTAATTTCAATATCTGTTTGCTCCTATTCTGAAGCAGTGAATTCTTTCCACGATCCCATCGATTTCCCACTTCAAATTAAACGTGCACAGACAACAACATAGAATTAAATATGTTTATTAAGCTAAATAAATGCAGATTAAATGACATAAGAAAATGAGTTAAACAGGTAATAAAGTGGTGGATTTGTCCTATGAACCGTTAATTCGCAACTACGGTATTAATTTCTAAAGAGATTATATGGGAGAGGTCTTTTGAATTTTATATATATTCGAAGCTTTCACAAACACTAACTCTGATTTCATTCACGTGTGACTCTTATCGTGTGTGGGGAGTTCAGCATACTTTACAGAAGAAAGGTATCCTCTGGTGGCGGCTTCGTCTGCTGGGGTGCAGAAGTCAAGGCTTTAAAGAAAGGAAATATAGAAATGCAAATGAATATCAGTAAAGCAGAGGTTAAATGTGTACTCTGGGAAAAAAACAGCCTCTCCTTGAACCGGCACCTTATCGTGGTGGAGGGGTTTGAGCACCTGAATGATCCTAGGAGCTATGTTGTCCGGGGCTTAATGCCCCTGGTCGGGTCTCCCAAGGCAAACAGTTCTTAGGTGACAGGTCAGACGAAGAACGGTTCCAAAGCCCCTGATGAAAAAATCAACATCAAGGAAGAGTATGTCGCCCGGATCGGCGTTACCGGGGCCCCACCCTGGAGCCAGGCCTGGGGTTGGGGCTCGCAGGCGAGCGCCTGGTGGCCGGGTCTTTGCCCACGGGACCCGGCCGGGCGCAGC